>UZAN01043913.1:19462-38922 GCA_900618425.1 Echinostoma caproni
CGCCAGGCTGATTCGTGAGGATAAAGTGAAATACCAAGAGGTGCTAGCACAAAAATTCATTTCTAACCCTAAGCTGTTGTACCAACACGTCAACTCCATTCGAAAAGTAAAGATTTAGTATACCGGTACTAATTAGCGCTGGAAGAGTTGCAGCCACTCCAATGGAAGCAGCGGAAATGCTGAAAATTCATTATTCCAACGTATTCGCAGCACCGCAGATTGAAGGTTTACAACTACCCCAACGGTTGCATCATCTTCCACATCCTTCACTCAACTACGTATCATTTACTGCTGAAAACGTCAAAGCAAAACTAATGGCTTTGCGAAAAAACGCAACTCCAGGTGCGGACAACATACACCCGAAATCTCTGATCTTTTTGGCAAATCATATATCCGAACCGCTAGCTATTCTGTTTCAACGAATGTTCGACCAAGCGCCAGTCTTTTGCAGTCAGAGTATGCAAATCTTGGAACGCCCTTCCATCTCATGTCGTTTGTGCACCCACTATTGAATCTTTGAAGCAGAGACTCGACAAAACCTTGGCACACCTCACTTTCGTTCACTAAAGGCAAACGGAAATTCACTGTAGCCTACATTCTCTATCTTCTACCCGGATCTCTATGCGACTCCTTTTTCGATGTGTAACGATTCATCTGTGTGAGTATCCTATGGGACAAGAGAAGCACCAGCTTGTAAGCTATTCCCATTATAAAACTTTGACTTTGACTTTGAAATAACATTTGACTAAATAAATCCAACAACACAAGTTATCGTCATTATCATCAACGTGATAACATTGGACCCAAGCTTGTTGCTGGGCTTAAACATCCGCGGCTTATTGCAGATATCAATCGGTTTGTTAAGCCAGGTGAGCATCAGCCCTGAGTGTAAAGTCCACAATGAGGAGTGAAATGAAAAGCTTTATTTGCTATATACGAGACGAATTCTTTCTATGAAATGGAATCAAATCTTCCGTTTCTCACAGGAATTTCAATATCACCGATATACATTAAATGAGGATTGCTCAGGCATTTCAGCCCGAAAGGAAACCCAAGGATGAGCGACAAAATGGTTGAATATAATGTATTAAAATTTCATGTAAGCAACTGTTGAATTTGCTTATCACCTTTCCTTTCATGACTCATGAAATTAGCGGAACAGAAAACCCGGTACGATTAAAACCATGCTATATCTGTCAATTTACTAGTGGTTTCTCTCCAAATCAATTCAAGAAGATCATGTGAATTTCAACTCAGTAATAAGGCGATATTTGTAGTGATTCCCAAAAGGATTTACTCTACGTCTACTTCAATGCCTCAGCCAGAATTCATGAGAAATTTAAATATTTCGCTTGCGGACACTTCTTGCAGATTTATTAAATTATGTGAAGGGCTCCCTACAACCTTAGTTGTTTTAGGGGATACCTAATATTGGGCACAAATAAAGTTGCACAGTTGATTTTTACCTATTGTGGCGGTTTATGCACATATGTCTCACGGTTTACTACATAGACTCAGCCTTATCATATCTCTCGATATTCCAGCAGTTGGTTGCTAGCACCTGACGATCTTGATTCGACCATAGCTGGGTTGACGTCTCTTGGTAAAAGAAAGTAGGCGAACATTGTGATTTGCAACAATACAGAGGGTTCAGTAGAAAGCACAATGAATGGTTTTCCTCCTACCGTGTTCAGCATTTAAATGTCAAATTGCATTCGCTACGATATATGTCAACGATTTTCTGTATCTTGGAATGACTATCTGACCAGGCGTTTTTACCGCCACCATATTAGGAATGGTCTGTGCATCTTATCGTTGTCCCACAGGAATTTTAACACAGTCATCAATCCCGGATGAACTTGATCTGATAAAGAATTCAGAGCTTATTTCAGTCGCTTCAGAATCGTATTTGCATTTAATGATACAATTGGTCTAAAAGCGAATCATGAAATAAAGTCAAAGTGACTCGACTCCTCCAAGAACAGAAGAAGTCAGGACAAGTTTAATATAGATGGAGTTGGTACGCCCCTGACAGGATGACCCAGCAAATACCTAATAGAATCTAGCCGGAATTAAAAAACAAAATGCATCGTTCCCATGCGTGTGGCAACAAAATATCTAAGTTTGTTTATGTATGAGATTCAACGAAGAATAGCTGACGGTATCAATAACTAAGGGCTTGCTCGACCCATTAGCCTTTCCAACAGTTTAGTCCGGTGAATCTGACGTGTCGCCTTCCTCTCGGAATATTTTGCTGAACATATNTTTACATGCACGAAGAAATGTTTCAAGGTAACTTACTAAACAAAAGATCTAACAACTAACTGGAAAATAGGTGTGTTTATTCCATATGATTCCAAAGAATGATCAAATTGTGCGTTTATTCAAATAAAATTCCTTCTGGCTTGAGGTATCAGTCGCAGGTAACATTCCCGTACAATTTACCAGACAGCTGGGCATGCGTGGAAACAGTGAACATCTATTGCACATGATTCCTCAACGTTTCATTCGCATTTGATCTACTTAACCTGCTTAAAGATGTGTAGATATGTATAAAATATGAAGTACAGTGCTTGCTATTATTTGCATGATTCTTATGAGGACAAACGGCCATAGCTCAATTGAACGAAACCAAGTGCAGCTTTGCAGCTCCATTACTTTATCCATAACTTTTTTAATTCCCTGATAACGGAGAAGCTGGCTGCAACTTAACCGTTTGAATCAATAGTAAAAAAGTATCCATCTACTCATGTTTTTCTAAACAAATCACATTCAGCATCAGCGTCACTTATTGTAACCTTGGTTTGATGTAATCAGTGTATGTAGTGTTTTACTAAACAGTACATTTACCCTATAAACTCAGGGCAATTCTCACTACTTGTACTTTACTATGAAACAGTTCATATTTGAAGCGTTTTACTGACAACAATGAAGTGATATTTTCATTAGGTTTGCGAGGGAATAATGTTCCTCGCTGTCTTTTTTAGAATAGTAAATTTTCCAAGGCGTGGATTTTAGATCGATGTTTAACAAATCCAGGTAGTGAAAATAGTTTTTCTAACCTGGATACCAACGGGTTCAACATGGATTTTTGTTTCAAGCCCCCTTAACTATAAGAAAGCATCAATTTGTCCCAGTACTCGTGGAGTAATCGATACCCGGAGCTATTTTCATTGACAACAGATACAAGTTATGTAAACTTTGCTACCTTAAATACGATATAGAGTTACAGTGAAGAAATAAATTTCTGCTGTATAAAACCCAGAAAGTAAGCTGTTTCGGTCACTTCTTGGATTGGTAATAGAAAAGACGTATCTGATTTCACAAAACAGTTCAAAGTCGTGCACTAGGAAAGTTTGCTAATTGACAGCTATGCAACTGGTTGTTGTACTAACCAGTTAAATATGATAATACGGTTACATAGAACCTGGGATTTTGATCATGCCTATCACCTGTAAGCTTTTGTAATCACTTTGAGCAAGTAGTGAAATACATAGGACCCACAATTTTGAACAGCCTCACCTTTAGTGAATGCCACCCCAAAGGTTTATTACTCCCTTGAGTACTAGGGTGGAACAATTTACATGCATTTATATGTCAGGATTATCTTAACGGATCTGTGAGAACCACCGTGATTTAATATGCACCAGGTCGACCGATTGTTTCTGCAACTAATTAAAGAAGCCTCGAGCAAAACATTCCACGTCCAGTATACAGGTAACCGTCTGTCATGAAGATAGTTTCTCTGCAACATCTGAAACGTTAAGACTTTATTTCTGAAAATAATTCACGTGCTCACCTAACATCCCTAGCCCCATCACAGTAACTACTCACATCCCAAGGAAGCCCGACTATCATTCAGATGAAAAAAACAATCATACCAATGTTGTGAATAAGGCATCGGCTCCAGACATGCGATCTACTCTCCCGTAATCCATGATGTATACTTTGCCTCCACCATTCCTACTCATCGTTTATTGTAAACATACAGTAATTTAAACTTTGAAAAATGGTAAATTTTCAGGTTGAAATAAATACTGTAAGCAGTCATATTTGGCAAACCAAGCAAAACCCGTTGAGAAACACACGGTATTATTTATACTCATTCCTTTTTTTCCGTCAAACAAAATGAACAATACCCGGTATTGAGATGATAAATTAAGGTCTTTTCTAGTCAAGTCTGCGTTCAAACCTGTTTGTTTCTAGTAACTATGCACCACGTGAGATGTTAAACTAGGTACACACGGGTTGGGCGTTTGAAGCGTATGAATTTCCTACTCATTCGCTCATATTCCATATCAGATAGAAATCATTTGGATTATAACTTTCCGTTCTTTATTATGATATAGTTATCATTATTTAACGTTTTTGATACATAATAAGCGAACATGATACAACTGAACAGGTCCCTTTGTTTTACAAGGTATTCTTAGTGAATATACTCTTACTGTGATCTCCTTCGTCTATAGCTAATCAAATGCAGGTTAACTACTTAGGGTAAAGTTATATCATTTAATGACTACCTGCTTGGATTTACGGTTCTGATGTAAAAAAACCATATTTTCTTTCCCCTTATCACGTGCTCAAACAACTAAAATACATCACGTGTATTATGCTGCGATTGTTAAAACTCAGTTACCTCGATGGAATAATTGCACAATTTAAACAGAAGACTTTTTTCTACGCATATCAAAACAAACATCTTTATTTGTGTGCTTGAAGATTTCATTCCTCTTTAACCAACCCCACCTCACCCGCAGTTACCGGTTACAAAACATTTTCTATACAGTGGTAGTATTCAAATTTTGTAACGTTAGAAATTGCACATATTAGTATAACATATTTCTACACTATTATTTTGTTTCGACCGACTAGTCGGTAAAGAGCTTTCATACAATAATGGAGAAGGAAATATAGAAAAGAAAACAGAAAGAATCAGGTCAGTTTGCATTCTCCCAACATACCAGATAGAATAAACAGCTCAGCTTATAGGATTTCAAAACTTACCTTCTGAATTGAGAACAGCACCACTGGAAGATGTCATAGTCTCTCAACGGTCGCCCAAAAAATGGGAAACCAAGTGAACAAAAGTAGCAATAAGGAAATACATTTATTGTAAGCTACACGAGGTTAGAATTATAAGTTACGCATCTTTACAATAATTTGCCAGGTTTCACTTCATTTATTGGTCATGAAAAACATTTCTGGTTTTATGAAATACACCCGCTTGCGATTTTTCTAACGGAACGACTTTACGAATTTGATTAACCACATGATCGCGTTTTATTTAAGGAAACGATAGTTAGCACATTGCACAACGTCAGTTTGTAAGCTGCTTGTTTTGAAAATAAACAGTAAATTGCGTAGCTTGAAAAATCAAGTGAGACCTCGTGAACAGTAAGAAGTTTGTAGTAATAGGTCGCTCAAAGATATTAAATTACTCACTTGTGAAAATCCCGATTCGCTAATTTCCAGTGACAGCATATTGAACTGGATAATAAGAAAAGCAGCTAGATACTCATTCAGTAGGAAAGATTCACCGAAAAGAATTTATTAGGCTATTTGTTTGCTTTCTGTTTGATGGAGTGTATATGATGTAAATATGAACTTACCACTGGGCAAAAATCCCATGTCGACAAGAAACAAACACACTTCGAATTGATGGAAGTATTTTACAAACATGGATGATAGAGTTAGATAGAGTTGTGTTGTTTGCTGTATTTGTTGTTTCGATTTTTCAAGAAACTTTACCTGATATGATACGCAAACTTTTAAATGGTTTTAGCAAGTGTATAGTGATGCCTTTTACCGGAATGCGCATATTTAGGTCAACGCGGGTTTGGTTAGCGTGGCACAAGGCACGATGAGCGAAATCTTCTGGAATGACGTCATCTGCGTATGTTACATAGAAGATGAAACCACCGGCGAAGGCTAAAGAACTTTAGAACACAGATCGTAGATCAACACATGTTTTCAGTGAGTTCATTCTCAAGCCATTACAATCACATATGTAAGAACAAACGGGAGGGTTTCGTGTTGGGGTCAAATAATTGCAGCAATGGTGTGCTGTAGGGACGATTTGTTTCTTCGTTTCTTGTTCGGATAAGATCGGGTTATATAAGCATTGATAATTGATGAGGGGTAGCACAACGCTCATCCCAGATATTGTCCATTCTGGGTCAGGGAAGTTTGAATGCCTGAACTGCTTGACCTCTTCCAGTATTTCCTCAGATGCCATTGTAATGGCTTGAGAATGAACTTACCAAAAGCATATGTTCACCTGCGATGTGTTCTGATTAAAACGGTATGCATATTTTGTGGTTTGAAGAACTTTAATTGCAGATATTTTGCTCTCATCGTCAATGAGTTGGAAATAAATCGATGCATCAAAAATCTTCCAAAGTCATAGTGAGATTTTGCTAAAAGTGATGTGGCTAGGCTTTAACAGGAATCGACTGAGAAAGATTGCAAAAATAATAATTTATTCCAGGTTCTTTATCACGAAAGAATTTCACGCATTTCTAGACCAACCGAATCAAAGCCTTTTAACGCTTTGCAAATACAAAACTAATTTTTCCTTCTTACATGATGCACGTAACGCAAGACGGCGATGAACTTCATTTTACAAAATGAATTCACTGCTAGACACACAAGCACTAATTAGTCTCCATTTTTCACATGTTATGCTTTTTGGTTAGGCGTAATACTATGTTCTCGCAAACCGCACAATTCATCCCGATTACGTCAAACATTGTTCTTATTATTTCTGCGGTAACCGTTCTACCAGGCGCACGAGATACACAACATATGTCCGAATTTGTTACCTAGCCACTACTATTTGAAATCCGGACTATTTCCGATAAAATAAATATTCGGCTAGTCTGAAAAAGTTATTGGGATCAGCAGAAACGTAATTGGCAATAAAGGTTCTCTGATCAATTCATCTTTGTGACTGATGTCTGCATTAACATACCTCAAGAGTGATTAGATTATTGTGAAAGAATTTTCCCTCAGTCTTGTTTACGTGCATCTATGAGGTCCGCCTNCCTGCCAATCGGACTTGAGTTTTCCTTTGAGCTGCTATAAAATTACAAACCCAGGTTACCAAAACCAGACTGTTTAATTGAACCTACGCATTCGAGCTGGGCATTTCTGTGATAAACCTTCTGACCAGGATTCGACTTACATACATTAGGATGTTTTCATGTTGTTATACGGCGGTGGTGGCCAAGTGGTTAGGTCACCAACTAGTGACCTGGGTGTCCAAGGTTTGAACCGATCCACAGCCGTTCGTCTTCCCACCTTTTGTGTGGCCGCGGACCCCGTTCTTGAATGTCGACTGCACATTTGTATATTCAATAAACGAAAAAGGAAATAAGACAAAATAGCTTGAGCTGAATTCTCATTGCTGTGCAACAAAATTGAGGAAACAGCGTTATAAACTGCATTCCATCTTTAATACAGTTTTACACTACATCTTTTGAAAACAATGATTAATAGCTCGAAAGCATACTTGATGCTAACAAAATTCATACTTATCTATTTACGTGAATGCAATCAGATAATCCGGAGCAATCGAGTCCAAAAATAAGAAAAGACCGAGACTAGCAGAGATCCTTAAGACGAAAAACGTTCGTTATATCTAATCAACAATTACTGTTTATTTTTGCTCACGCTGACTGATTTCTCAACAAATTATGTGCTCTTCGAATTATTTATGTTACATTTCGATGTGAACACGTTTGAAGTCTTTCGTCAGTCTTGTGGCAGCAGAACTAAAATAAGAGTACACAATATTCGAATAGCCTATTTGCAGGATTCTGTCCGTAGTTTTATTAGGTTTGTATGATCAAGCATCCAATTAAAGATCTCTCTGATTATCACAGAAAGAATTAGTGCACGCCGCAGGACTTACAAGTACTTGTCCATGGTGCACGGGACTATGTCTATCTTGGATACTAACACGGTGAGAGAGTTAATTTGGGAAATGAATAGGTTTTGAAAAAAATGCGAGTTAGAACTGAGCAAACTTTACACCACTTCAATATTAGGCAGATCTATGAAGTAAATTACTTTATAACCTCAAGAACAAGCACGGGCCTCATCTGAACTACAAAACATGTGTGATTCACAACTGGATCGGCGGAAGCTGATGAGACCCAACCAGGTAAAAGCAGTTGTCCAGTGCTTCCCAGCTTTTCAGTTCACAATTTATTTGCTCTTTACAAGACGAAATGCACTACGAATTTTCACTGCTCTGGTACAAAGGAGGTAAAAAACGAGAACAACGTTCATTCTTATAAAAATGGCAATTTATTCCTGACAGTGACTTATACTATGCAACTACTTATCAATTTAAGTTTTTGAATTCATCTTAACTTGACTGAATAGGCTAGTTATCGGCTGCTTTATTGCCCTGAGGTTCATCAGTAAGACTAACGACAAACATGGTGATTCGGGATTTGTAGCTTTTTATTCAAGTTTAAAGATGATAAAAATAACCAATATTAACCCTCTGCTAAACTCTGTAAAGATAAAGGTGTTTGAACTCATTAAAATTCTTTCCAATTTTTAGAATAAGTCTGGCATTTTGTGAGAAAATGCAATGTATTTTTTTGTCCATTTTTGATGGATTCATTTTTAGGCATTCCAAAAAGGTGATGACACTTACAAAGAACCCCGAAATCCGTAAAGGCAGATGCGATAAAGTTGCGGGTAAAAGAGAGGACAAGTGGGTCGTTCTTGTTGCTTACAAAATTTTCCCTCTGTAGTGGTTAGAACCGCAAACCCTCAGGTAGGAACACCATGCAACGCGATCGTCGGACTTCTCGAAGATTAATGTTAAAAAAAAAGAAGAAGCGGTGGATGTTAGTCTAAATGAAAAGTTCGAAATACATTCATTATGCGCAAGCAGTTCAAAGAGTATCCCGGTATTGCAATTGCCCATTTCTATTTTGAATGAATTACTTTGACCTTAACTGGTCATTAACTGGTCAATCCTAGGTATTAAGCACAGATTGTTACCTTTTGCCAAAATGTTTATCTGTCAACGTCCAATTCGTTGAATAGTTGTTTGTGCAGCATGTTACTGATTGAGCATTCTAATATAGTAAGCAATCAGATCTGGTTGAGATTTTGAGTTATTCTAACTCCTCTCCGACTCAATTCAATACTTGATAATGGTTACACAATCTTCACACGTGATCAGACACTAAAAATCCCCCTTTCCAACCATATACTCATAGTTGCAGGCTCCTAACAAAAAGAACGAATGCACACTGTTATAAGTGAATAACAATTTTATTTTGTTTGAAGTAAAATGTCGCAACAAACTGATGGAATAACATTGCTAACAGACAGTCTGAAAGTATTTTTATGAAAAACACTGTCTGGCTCTGAGACATTGATTTGAGAGTTTTTGCATTCGACTATGAAGTGGAGAAATGCATAAGAATTTTACCCCTAATGGTTACTGATTGCTCTAGGGCATTTCCATAACATTGAATTTTAGAAGAGAAAATCAGGTTGTGATTCTTATGGTATGTTGTTTCGGCATAAAACCTTGTTTACATCTTTTGGCTAGAATGAAATTTCCCGAAACATAATATCAGGGAATAAAATAAACAAGTGACTCATTACCGATAAAGAATTTGACAAAAAATAAAATAGAATAAAGGTACAGAGAGCGCAAAAGGTTTTTTTAAATATCTAACGTATAGTGATCTGGAATTATGCTTGCGTTTCTTACCGGTAGGGCCTAACTGCTACAAAATCAGCGTTATTAGGGCAAGTTTTATTCATAAGAGACATTTAAGATAGAATGCCTGACACTGTTTCGCTGTTCCATAAGTTCCCATGTTCATCAGTGCATTCGGATATAGTTGAATACCTCAATCGCTTCAGACAGTAAATACTGGTCGATGGAGTGTACACCTACATTTCGGGCTTTAGCGCTTGCTGTGGGTTGGGATGGCTCAAAGAAGGTGTAGATCTGATATCAAATTGTGTAATGAACTGCACTTATCTGAATAATCACTTTGGGATAGTTTTTATATTTAAACCTCATTCGAAGTGCGCAACATACAAATCTCATTGGGACTTTTCGTGCGTTGCTTTCAGGTACGACGGCATGTCCAACTAAAAATAATCCTCTGCTCGTTTCCATTTGTGTGGCAAGTGCTCAATGTTGCGCTGAGTAACGAGGATATTTGGAAAGTTATTATTGATCGTGAATAAGCATAATGTTTTTGTATTATTTTAATTTGATCCCAGGATATTCCTGAATAGTTATAATCTAGATTACCGAGGCACTTATTATAAATGAACATTATCTTTTTATCAAAAAACCGTAAATCAAATTAATATAAAGGTGCGGAACGATGTTTGTTTCGGAGACCAGAGCTCGCTGCGGCAAGATGCATTTGTTTATTCATTATGTGCCCCAGCAAATAACATTCAACTGACATCGGCTAGAAGAAAAATGCTATCAAATATTTAAATCCGAATATTTTGTACAGTTTTATGTACAAATCCAACAGCCACAGATGACTTCGAAGGCGAAGATGGTGATCGGTGTGGTGAGCACATTATCTCGGTTTTTCATATCACGCACCAGAAGTAGATCCACGGCAACGGACTGGTTCAGAATGTGAAGACCTAACGAGTTTAGTTTATATTAGTGTCTACTAGGTGGTTCTAAGGATTCTGTAATTTTAATTTTATCCATAAAAGATGTGTGATCACTCTGCAGGTCAACTGACGGGTAATGCAGTTCACACAGAATTTATTGTGTAAATTGTTTTCCGTAACTAAACAGACGGAAATAATCTGATCACATAATGAAGAAATTCTCTCGGTCGATATTCATTTCGTTTTAAAAGTTAAGAATAAACGAAGTCAAGTCCATGTGTTGAAAAAACAATGATGTTATCAACGAATTCCTGTGCCAAAAGCCTCTCAAATGAAATCTGATCGTTCACAAAGAATAACTAATTATTCAAAAGACGTGATATATACGGCACATATCACTCTTCAATCAACTTGTGAGAAACTTCAAGCATATCTTTAAAGCAAGTGAATCTGTAGCCAGTGATCAGCAGAATAGTTTAATGGAAGAGTACACGTTTCAATAACAAACGTATTATGATCATATACGTCCCTACTCTCCCCAGTGTTATGTACACTTATTGAGCCGATCTCATGCCAAGATTAGGTCTTCAAACCTCAAAAAAACAACAAGATCATCAAAATTTTCCGAACAAAATTCATCAACATCATCTGTAGGCACAATCATCCGTTACAAGATATGCAATGGAGATCTCCTAGCCCTTGTCACCGATCTCCATATCTGCGTATCTGCGTAAAATTTGTAGAGAAATTAGAGAAGCAAATGAGAACAAAGCCCAAATCAAATAGGAACCTTATGGAAGAAAATTAATAGTTACTGAAGAGAAGCAGAAGTGAGATGTAGCATGGTATGTTGTCAGGAACGTCTTTTATGAACCTAAGTACGACGACATGAATTACATGGCAGCACATAGTATATATTTTGTATATAATTTCTGCATCACTATTATAATTTTACCCAATCAAGTACTTTGAAGAATTTTAGTTAGTATACATTCACCGTTCTCCTTTCTGTGAATGTTTCAGTTCATTCTTCTTTGATTGTGTGCAATTTGGTTCAGACGACCGCTTTAAAAATGACTCGGAAAAAGCTTTTATCAAACACATGTTTAAAATATGAGTAGAAAAATGAAGAAGGATCGTTACTACGGCAGCTGTCGTCACAAATCGATAAAATTACCCCATCTGTCTTCACTTGAGGAAGAGCAGTGCCGACACTCGGATATATATATTTCGCACACGTCTGATGCAAGACTGTGTGCCAAAACAAATCATGGTACAATAATCCTTATAAAAATGCCTTCCATGATTTGCATGTAAGCGGAATACTACTAGGTTGAACGCTTGGATAGCTCGATTAGTAGTTTGTTCCAGTGATTTTCCGAGGCAAGGGTTCGCTTATGATGGTTCACTGGCCTTCTTTTGTTGTGGCTGATACTTGCCCCACCAAGCTTAGCATCGGAAGCTGATAGCTGCCACTTAAAAGCGTCGATACACTTTTTGTCCTCAGTTAAAATATAAATTTTGGTTTTAATTTTCTCCAGTAGCTTTTTAAACGCTCTGTATGACAGTCTGTACGTTCCTGATAGCTAACTAGAACCTCATAATACTCGCCAAAAAGTACTAACTGAACCCTTGTCCCTTTGTCCTCCATGAATGTAGCGGAATTAAATCCACGGTAAAGATGAATGCCAAATGCGCTGTAGGATTCTAACAAGGTCTCAGCAGCTTTACAGTGATTTCGAGCTTTTCAGCTTATTTGTCTTGTCGTGTGTGAAAAATTCCATACTTAATCGAATTCAGTTTAACTCAATACTTCCTTGTGACACAATCAGTCTAATCCAAAAGTAACGCAACCTGATCACTGCTCTTCAGTATGGTAGGGGTATAAATCGATCTCATCGCAGGTTCCTCCTTTTTAGTATCAGTTCTGAGATTGATAGTATCTGTAAGTCCTTTTAGGTGATTCAGTTTGATGCTCAAACACCCCAAGATGAATCATAAACCAAAGGGGATTGTTGCGTTTAAATTTGAGTCAAAATGCACGATGAACGTCATACAACGACATCACAATGGGTCAGAAGCGGCAGCAGTACACTCCGTTTCTTCTCCTCAATTTGTGTTCTTAAAATAGACCTGCAGTATCCATTTGAGGGCCAAGCACACATAAGCAGGCTCATTCTTTTGGAGACCCTTTTACTATGCATGAGATTAACTTAGCTCACCCTCTATGGTCACTTAAAGTGAAACCAATTTTCATGGTATGGCCTACAGAATGTGGAAAAGAACGGAAATCCAAAGCAAACGGTAAGTGTGGTTTCGACCTTTCCGGATACCGGACACTAGAAGAGTTTCAGAGATCCAGCATTAGTCTTGGTTTCATTTATCATTTTTAAAACACGGACGTTATACTGTCGTGGTCTTTACCTTTCCTTCAGAATTTAGTCTCAATAGTCTTAGACCATTTTCGGAATACTTTGATGAATGTGAGATGTGCCTACAAGATTTTAATTGACTCCGAATGAACCTCCTCTTAGTTCCATCGTTTATGCTCTTAAATTATTGAACTCCCGTCTCCCACCGTAAAGATCTGCATTCCGGTTCTAGTTTGTTTAAAACTTTATCAATCTAGGTACTCAAAAGCAATGCAAGTTAAAGGACATGCGGTTTTTTTTTGGGGGGGGGGCGGGGGTTATAAATATTCTCTTTTATCTTTGTCCCCATAATTTATATTTTGAACCAATCGCATTCTGCACCCGAAGCATACAAGGGAACCATCGTTTAGTTGCATAGTCGCTTGCACCATGATCTATGTGTCCCCAACACCTGACTGATATGAAAAGATTAAGACGCCTAAACCGTTTGCCCAATGGATTCCCAGTTCTGTCGCAAGCAACAACCACATGATCACATTTAATGGCATGGATAGAAAATGAAATACGTGCTGCTACCTGTTCCAAAATTCCAGGGCATATAAAATGTTAAGCCCCACTCAAGGTCAAGAAGACAAAGAAACATTTTGGAACAGTATATTCACGCAATCAATTTGGGGGCTAATTAATTTTCCGAAATGTTTATTTATCCAGAAATTCCAGCAAACATCAGATCGTTTGATTTAATTTGCTTTTTGTAATGATGTATGCTGACAGTAAGTTACGCGTGGGGAATGAAGGGGTATGCTATCTGGTGGAACTGATTATTACATCAATTATTCTTGATATTTCTCCTCAAATAGGCTCGCATATCTTCCGTGTAATTGACCCTCAAGGTTGTCTCACATAACATCAAGAATTTGGCAACGAAACTATTGGATGAAGTAACATTTTGGGTAAGTTAGGATGTCATTCAAATCACTCATATTCAGACTTCTGTACGAGTAGAACTAACGCGCAAAACATTTTAACGTAAATTTTAGTTTAATTTTATGTACTGATGAGACGATCATCTTATTGGATCCATTATCGTGCATAGAACAACTTCCAGTTAGGTGCAGTTTCACGAAATAAGTTCAGTTATTCTCGGGATATGATTGCTTCCAGGAATATTGTTACTAGGAGTATTTTACTCAAATAGTGTATTTCCCCAGGAGCCAGGCACTGTCATCTCAAATTGTAACCTAATTGAAGGGAAAAACGCATCACATAAGAGTCAAGACTGAGTGAGAATCCACAAGTCTGATAGAAAATTAAATAAGGAGGAGTCACTTGTGGTAAACGGAAAGTGGGTGCCTGGGCTCTGGATCTCGGTTGATCTAATAGGTTTCAGATATTGTCAGGGTGCAAGTCGATGACTGAATGTGCGTATGGATAAGAATATAAATATGATGACAGACATTTTCGACATTGTTTGGTATGTTTACTAGAAAAACTGTGAATTACAAGCATATTAGTTCGTTAAATGAAACGACAATGAGGGAAGGAAATGTGGCTAAGGTTAAAGTAGGTTAACTCGTGATTCAGATACGTTTGTGTGCATACGGTAGGTCCTTATGATTCGATCAAACTGATCCTTTTAAATGTTAGACGTTTGCGAAGGGAACTGCTTGAAATGAATTGTAGCGCGATAAGGAATACTGTAACAGGCATTTCATCTATTTGCAACGGGGCCCAATTGGTGGTAGTTTTATTAAATTCACGGTCAGTTTTGAACACGCCGAAAACTAACATGGTTAAAGAATCTGTCAAAACTACCCAATGTATACCCATTACTTTTTACTCCATGCCTGTGCAGCCAATATCCGAATCATAACGCTTGTTGTGTATCCGGGTCGAGTACTTAGGAGGTAACCAACTCTTTGATCAAGGCAACGTTCTTCTGCAGAAAGAGTATTCTCACTTCAAATTATTTACTAACAACAATTTCAATCATGGGAATTCATTGATTTTATGAGCCGTATATGAACTTCCGGCAATGAGCAAACCTAAGTTCAACTAATTGTTCAAAAGGGATTAAAAGTTTTCTTTTGTTCTCGAACTTGGTTCCAGTTAGAAGACACTCAGGGACTAGAGACTGAACTATTGTTACAAATATACTGGTTTTGCTTCTAAATCAAAACGTGCTGAATCTAACTGGAAGATATCTATCGTATTTTCGTAAAGTTTGGTTTATTTTCCCCACCTTCTGAAAGTGATACAATGTTTTTGCAATAAAGATAAAGACCGAGAAGGCCTTGTTGAATGTAGTCGATGTATTACAGTAACTTGCTGATCGTCTGATTCATTTTTTTCCTCTGGATTATTTAAAGGAGGAGATCGCATCCAGCACATAAAAATTTCTTATCAATCAGTGAGCTTTGATCGACCCGAGAACAACTACGTAAGAGACTTTACTAAAATCACTCAATGTTCTGTCACGAATTTTTCTCCAATCCACTGGTCCGTCTGAGTCTCTGCACCAAGGGTTGCAAAACTCTAAAATGAAAAAGCATGAAATGGCATATGAAGCAAGTCTCGTAAACCTCGCCAGGTTTGGAATGGCATAAGATCGTATGATCATGTAAACTCCCCCACTGAACCATTATGTAAATTTATCTGATTAGAAATTGTGTCGTCTGCGACTGTAGTTTAAAATCAATATTAGCAGAAATAGCAAGATCTAGAAACATGTGATAATTACAACACAAACAAAATTATTACTATATTGATGTGATCTATCGCTTACAGACTAAGTAAAACAGTCTTTCCCGCCATTCAATGATCACCCAAATCGTAATCTTTATTTTTATTCGTGGGATCTCGGGTTCCATACAAACACTCAACCCAGTTATTTTCATCAACTTTATCCAACAAAACATTTAAAATATGTTTTAAGCGTTGAAAAGCTCCTCAATCGAGATAGCATTTGCTCACTAAACGATTAAATACAAAACATACGTATACTAAATCCATACTTCATTCGCTTTTCTTTAGTCTAGAACATGAACGACAGGTTAGATTCTGTGATTTTATTTACATTATAAGGGCGTAGGCTTTTCCATTATTATGGTATTCTCAGGAGCTAAATGTCCTTAAGCCCTCAGTCATATATTCTCTGCATTCCAGTTGAAACCAATCAAAATCTATTGCACACACTGATTTGTCCAAGTATACTCATAAGAGTAATTAATTTCTGGACCTGCGGTTAAGCACATGACAGAAGATTTGACCTTCTTCAACTGAGAATGGAATGAATTTATATCATAAAGAAGTCCTCAGTAGTTTTATACAACAAAGTTATTGCCTTTGTTTCGTACATAGTAGTTGGTAAACCATTATAAGTACTTTGATGCAGAGTCATGCAGTGTTCCCAAGGGACAAACATTTCCAGTCGACACGTAATCAATACTTCACTTGGTTCATTTTCGTTTCTCTCCAGAAATCAGTTTCATCAAAACCTCCATCGACTAGATCAGCTAGAATATCACTTCTTGAAATGGTCTATCCAGGGTATGTCCGGCTAATCCACCCAATTAAACTGCGTCTTACTACCTCAAACTGACCTTGAATCTCATTCTGCTTATCAATCTGTTTTAACAGACTTTCGCATATCTCTGTTTCCGGCCCGAATATTTGCAAAGCGATAAATTTGAAACAACTTGACACTATTTTTTCACAGTTTTCGTTGGCATAAAAATGTTAGATATGTTTCACCGGATTTTCCCATTTGCTACGCAGAAGAACTACCGTGATGGAGCAAGCTCACCGCGTTACTTTATAATCAGGCATTTTGGAGTTCGATGCATGGTCAGAATACATTGGAACTTCAGCTGATCGGTAAAGTGAAACGAACTGTGGTTAAATAATTCGTCGAATGCTAGAAACGAAGTCTATAACACATTATCTGTGAACGGGATGGGGGCTCACAACTCATGTCTGTGGTGTTCCTTTGAGCTTAGCTTGGCCCGATTGAGGTCACAGTCAGATTCACTTTCCAGTTTCACTGAAGGCTAGGGCAGCTCGAGTGCTTTGTTTAGCCGGTTCTTCCGTGACGGGTTTATTGGTCTAATTAATGACACTTCGGCTATTACTGAATGGCGTTATTGTACTAGCTTTGATCTGACCGGAAGTATCATTGCAAACCTGATACCTTTTTACTTTGAGGTGTGTTACTCTAGTGAGAAGGCGAGCTGGCTGGGGAAAACGTCTATTGATCCAATTCAAAAGCAAACAGTGTATGCGTTCGTTTATTTACAATCAATTCTCAACCGCGTGGCTGGATGATTCATTTCTCTTTCTGTGGGTCATTCCTTGTTGATTTTGGTCCGGACTTGGCACGTACGTTGCCTCTTCTTCCGCGTGCCATTTCGACTGGTTTGATCCGATCGCGGCGCGAGATGCGTTGATCAACAGCTCCGACGTTGTGGCATTCGGTGGATATCTTTCCCGTTAGTTGCGAACTGTTTATCGGGCTGTAATTGTCGATTCGCTCGTTTCGGGTGACAGTCAACATTGTCTCGCGAGGCACTTCCCGCCGCTGCGCCTGTGCGTCTGGTCGGATGAGCCTCATTCTTGATTCGGTCGCTAGTCAGGACTCTCTTTGTACCGCCTTCCATCACAACATGACATTATGCAACGACACATCGACTCGATGACAATCAAAACCACTAAAATCTGGAAGCCGGATGGTACTATGAATATACTAAGCAAAGTTACACGCTACCGGAAGAGTCTTCGGGTTACTTAGGGTAGAGAAGCCTCTCAGATGGTATTACTTGACTAAATCAACGGTCGTGGATGATCCTGCTCATTTAAGATACAATCAAGCGAAGTTTGCATACCATTTTCAAGCTTCCAATGCAAACAAACGAAGCACGAATGCATAGGCTAGTTAGGGTCTGGACCTGTTTCGAAGGGAAAAGGAAATGACCCCTCTATGGTCAAAACAAATAGCACACAGCACTCCAAATATTCTTCACTGATTAGAAATGATAACAAGAACGCCATTGTCATCGGTCTTCTACCATACCCTTCAGTGCTTCCAAATAACAAGTTACGAAATACAGGAGACCACCTACGTTACCCAATTTCTACGTGCCTATCTCCAAGTAACGTCTCCATGTCAACTTTTAACCTCCCTGTGATTTTCTTCATCCTGGCGCAGCAACTGCAAATAGGGCACGGTGCAATAGGCGACCATTAGATACGCGCCATACCAGCGCCATAACCAGCATAGTCTACTAATCTCAATTCGGTGGGAAGGAATTGGTCATTGAGATACACCCGATTATACGATAGCTCACCTCGGAGTTATTCACCCGTTCACTTAATCAAACTTGCACCGAACCAAATAAACACTGGTGATCGAAGACCTCTAAGTGATGGATTTCTTCAGCACGCAAACTTAAGGTTTCAAAACCGTACAGTAGAATTAGCTGAATAGCGGCGCATTACACGATACCAAATATCCCAACCTTTGTTTAACCCCTTGGCTTCTGTACTCAACCCTCTTCCAACCCGTAACATTCCCTCAGATAACTCGATTGTCCCTGGCCAAAGTTCGTTGCCAAGTAGTTTACAATAAAATAGATTGTAGATTTTAAAGCCTCGTCAAACATTGAATGTGGGGGCCTTAAAAGTGAGGACTCTGATGCAAGTAGGTCGAACAGCGTGTCTGGCGCGTACAATGGATTCTAGGGATTGATACTGCGTATCGGAGACTCGAATTCAGGATCCCAGTACTGTAAGCCACTTAAGTGCACCGGGGTTGTCTTCGAGATTCTTCCTCCGCACGTCATGTGGTGACGAAGCCCGTTCAATAGGCTAGCGTGGCGTGGGAATTGTACACAATAATACAGCCGAAGCCGCACTACTCGATTGAATCCCCGTCAACAGTCGCTTATGTGCAATGCGGCGCCAAGGGTCCATCAGCGTCCGGAAGGGAAGCAACATCAAAAGGTTTTTATTCATCAATTCAGCGTATGCACCGACCAACTGCAGTTCTGACGCACAAACGGACGAGTTTTATGATAAACTCACCGAACTCATTGGGTTGAGCCGAAGCTCGGATATCATTGTTCTCGCAGGTGTTTTTAACGCTCAAGTTGGAAAACTGAGCGCATCGGAAGCTTTCCCAGGCGGTAGTTATACTCCGCCCTGCCAGCGAACAGATAAAGGCGATCGACTTCTTCAGTTCTGCGCAGACCATCATCTGTTCCTATCAAGCATCAACTTCCGACGCAGCTCTCTACAGACGGCAACGTGGCGCTGCAGTTCAACTGGCACGCTAACTCAGATCAATCACATAACAGTAAGCTACCGTTGGTGTGGCTCAGTACAAAACTGCAGGTCCTACTGGACCGCCTGCGTTAGTTTTGATGTAGTTCATTCTCCAGCTCACTGGTCACAGAAAGCCCCACC
>UZAN01043914.1:16605-28699 GCA_900618425.1 Echinostoma caproni
CGTTTGTGCACCCACCATTGAATCTTTCAAGCAGAGACTCGACAAAATCTTGGCACACCTCACATTCGTACACTAAAGGCAAACGGGATTCACTGTAGCCTACATTCTCTATCTCCTACCCGGATCTCTATGTGACTCCTTTTTTGATGTGTAACGATTCATCTATGTAAACATCCTATGGGACAAGAGAAGCACCAGCTTGTAAGCTATTCCCATAATAAAACTTTGACTTTAACTTTGACATGTGGTATCCCTGGGCCCTACTCGTGCATGCGAGTCATCAGTTGTGTAGTGCAAGTTCATGCAGTCTGTAAGCAGGAAACCAATAAACAACTCTATTGACAACGGTATTTATCTGTCACGAATGATTTCATCCTGTATGCAACGAAAGGGATCATTGGTCATTGGTCGCATGTCCTGTTTACCACGTTCTTCACTTCATTGGTGGGTTGTCTTTTTTTCGTCGCTAGGTTTTCGATCCGGAATTGTTCCAATTTCTTACAGAAAAATCGATGGATTCACAATTTTATTTTTGCTATCGATGGTTACTTTTGGATTTCAAACGAGGTGAGCAAGCTTTATGTATGTATAGTTTTACATATTTATATACTTGTATCCAGGAAGTACATTTTCGTCACACTACCCTCATTTGCAACATCAGGTAATTTGGAATGAACAACTCTTTCAGAATCAGTCCATTGAAGAATCAATACTACGATTCGGTGTTTTGTAAGTGGGATAGATGCTACCGGATTTCGAGATACGCATGCCTAACAGGCGGCAAGAAACGCGAAACCGGTTCTGTGCTTCCAGAGAAATTTTATCGAGTCATTCATATACTGCTTATTATGAAATATTCTGTGAAGATGCTCAAGTCACGTTTGTTGCGGTTAGTAGCATCTAAACCACTCACAAAACGTCGAGTCAGAGTATTAATTTGCAGTGGACTGACTCGGAAAGAGCTGTCTGTTCACAGTTACCCGATGTTGCAAATGAGGTTATTGTAACGAACATATCCGTTTTCAGTTTTCACAACCATTACCTATACATTTTCATGCGCCGGTATTTCGCTGTATTTTTGGTTGACCATTTGGATAAAAGAGCAGAATGAAGATTGGAATGTTGAGAGGAGGCTGGAAGAGAAGATAGAGAATTCATATTGCCTTGGGTTGCAAGAATATTGAGTAGATGCACGAGCGCCACTGTTTGCGACAACCAGTCATATCGCTCATTGTCTCTAACCGCCGGTGACCATGATCTCGGGGTTCCCATTCAGGGGGCCTAACGGGACCTATGTGACCTAGTCTCCTGGTTAGGGTTCTCATACCCTCATGTCAGGTTTTAGTTTGACCGCCATGGACCTTTATTCATCCGCTGCCTGCCTCGGTAAACATCACTCGTTGTGGCAACCTATTTAGTGATATGCCTAACACATCACAACCAGCGTAATCTGTGGAGGTCGACCACTTGCTCCAGCAGACGACCGCGACCATCTAAAACTCTACGCCTAACCTCAGCGTTTCTCTTCCGTTTATCCCACCAGACTCGTGCACGGTGCCGTAGACAGTGGTGTTCGAAAACTGGCACTCTATTTTTATCCTGTTCCCCTGATGATCAAGTCTCTCCACCCTTCACAGATAGCTGGACGTCGCGACGGTTCATAAGTTGACAAATGCACCCTCCTCTGTTCGTGTTCTTCTCTATCCACCACTTCTCGCTTGTGTTCAAGGGATTTGTGCGCTTTTTCGTATTTTGCACGAGAAGGAATGGCTTTGTAGGCGTCGTGCAGGACAGCGGAGGTCTAGGAGATCGATCGTTTTTGATTCGATCGAGTGTCGGAATCGGCCGTTGTTTTTATTGAGGTTTGGATCGCTTCCTTAATTATCGTTGGAGGGTGATCAGAGAGTTCTGATTTGTGATTATTGCTGGCATATTATTGTGAGCATCCGTTTTCTGGGATACTTCTGCGGTTTCTTTACCAAACTTATGGAGAATCTGGTTCGTAGCAGAGCATGATCCGTGTTCACCGATGTTGACCAGTATGAGCGGCAGTTTTCATTGGATCCTCGCCAGCGGTGGCTGATGACAAGTATTGGATTTTATTTCATCGCTTTGAAGAGGTTGGTTGCTTCCGTGTAAAGCGGTGTCGTTTCTTGAAGGAGAAGTCGGTGCTTTATAGATACATTCCGTGGTCAGCGCAAAGTTGATGTAGGCCTTCTCCGCACATGGCAATGGCGCGTAGATCCAACGCGGAGGCATGACCGATGCACTTGTGTGGGAGCTTCTAGGAACCTTTCACGCAAGGCCTTCTGGTTTCCGTTCAGTGTATTGTTTGCTGGTGCGTTAATTATCGGTCCGCTGTTCGAGGTTGGCCCTTAGTCTCATGCAGAAATGAGACAAGCTGAATTTTAACGGGGACAGCACCTTATTGGCTGGGGGCTGTCCAGTTTTGGCTGGTGATAGCTATCCAATGAAGTGTGAAGACTTCTCCCACTGTCGAGAGAAAGCCTCGGGTACCCCGTTTATACGTCCACCTAGCGGAAATTTGGCTAGTAACCTGTCCTTTTGCGTGTTTATTTGCTGGAGTGATCTCCTCAGGTGCGAGAGTGGATAGATAAAAGAGGCCAGGAGATTTCCAAGCTGCTGGTTTGGTGAGACTGAGCTTCGTCTGGCCTCTACCCGTTGATCGTTCAGGTATAATCGGATCTGCGGCTGTGAGGAGCCATCCTGTATAGCTCACTGGGTCACGGAGAGGCACTAGCCATCACATCATATATATATATATATATATATATATATATATATATATATATATATATANATAGCAGAGTATGATAATCTAATGTTCTTGTTTGTTTCCTTTCTCTCTCAGTGTTTCCAACCATCGTAATGCTCACTTTTTCAAGTCAGTGAGTTTGAGGGATCTCACGCTAAACAGAATGCCCTGACCCATCAGGCATTGACTAGAGCGGTTCTTCGAGTTAGCAGTTCACTAGGGATCTATATTTCGCCGATCGAATTATACACCTTTAAAACTGGGCACCATTATTCAATACGCCCCATCACTCAACTGAACCGGTGAGCGCATCCGAAATTGTCTTGGGCCTGCTCATATGACTTTCGGTTTCAGGGTTTACCCAAATTAGTAGAATGAAATAAAAATGCCCAGATAGATTCCTGTAACCGGTTTTGTTCGATTGATTTCTGAGATCCATTTACGGGTATCCGCCCCTTATCTGCGTACAGTTACGTAGCTAGTAGTTTACTGTTGTGTGTCTTCAGTGCCGTTCTGACAAATAGATTGTCTAAGTGCCTGACACATTCCGCATGTTAGCTGTTACCTAAAAGCCTCACAGGTAGCGTATTCGTTTCTTTCTCATTTTTAATTACACTTATTTGCAACACCAAGGCTCACATGTTCTCATTCTTCTTATCGACTTTACTCTCACATCCTCGGTTGCCTGGATGCTCCCTCCAAGGGGAATGGTGAACTCTAGGGCTTAGTCACATTTTCAACTTACTCTCCTCAATGTAGTGAACCAAGGATAGAATGAAACACGTGATCACGAAGAATCACAGTAACTTTCATGGAGCCAGTAGCCCAAGTCCTTCCTTGACCTTGGAATAATACCTCAAACGTGATGATCTCATTGCTGCAGAATAAAGCCTAATTGTAATTCATTGTCTATATTTTTAACGCGTATCGAGTTTTCACGCTGTTCGCTATTATGCCACACAGATGCCACAACTCAACTGCCGTGAATCCCAATTCATTTTACCACTGACCTCTGGGATACTCATCTCCCGCGCATTTTCTTATTCACTCGCAGAATTCAAATACGAAGATGTGTTTGCCATTTGGGAGGTGATTTGGACATCCAGACGATTGGTGGCCTATGATTTCGGAGTATTCTTTGCGCTGGCTCTTTTACAATATTATCGTGATATTATTCTGTATTACGATATGGACCTGACTGAAATTATTCGATTTTACAACGGTAAGTTTCTGTCGTGCATCGCTCGACTATGATCTGCTTACTTTTCCACAATGTTTTTATTGGTTGAAATGATTTTTGGTTAGGTGACCGAACATAATTCATCAGTTTTTCAACCTCGTTCGCTTATCTCAATTCGTGAACGGGCTTGTTTGCTCCTTGGTGTCCTTGTGTCCAGTCAATAGAAAGCTACCGATTAGCCTGTGGTTGTTCCTATTGGTCGGTACGTAATCCTGGATTCAAATCAAGATCATTCCACGCCGATTTTTTTCTTTATTCTTTCATCTTTCGTAAGCTGAGGGAAACAACTACCCACTTGTTACTTATGTATGCGTTCAAACAGTATTTTCGGACTGGATGCAACTTATTGTTGGGCGAATTTCTATCATATCAGATCGACTTGCATTGGCTGACACACACGCAAAATATGCGTTAGATCAACAAAATTTTGGAAAAATGTGTGAGTTAGGGTGAAGCTATTCGACGCGACGGCCTGTCGATAAGACTTATTACGGATCTCGAAATGCACGCTCGACCACCTAGTGGCTCGTTGCTCGAGGTAGACAAAAACACTCGTGGTTATCATAGGCGCTTAGTGACCAATGGCTGTACTCGAAAGTATAGAATTCGTGCCTATTCGTGACGTCTAAACAATGCGAGCAAATAAATGCAGTAGAAAAGCGAAGGCGTGTTGCGTGAGTTAGAACAGGACCCGGATTATATGTGCACCTGAGCGGAAGATCGTACTCAGTAAAAAAAAACAAGCAGTAAAGCAAAAGAGAAAGCAATTTCACAGTTGGAGTTTAAGTTTATTCTGAAGAAAACATGAACAGAAAATGTCCCCTTGGATTGTTCGTTCTATTCATACAATCATCGTCACTACCGCAAAACCGGTCACAGATGTTTCACGCCGCTTCGCTCTCTCCCGACTGTGTTCACACATGGTTCGTCTCGTGTGGTTCCTCACACCGAGTGACAGTTTTCATAAGCCAAACAATAGGTTTGTGTGTCTACTAGATTCACCATCTAGACCGCTCATCACATTCTAAAATTAGGGGATAACAGAAAAAAGAATTCTTTCATGGTGAAGCTGTATCATTCGTCTTGGGAACCCGCTACCGCAGACTGTTTTTATGACCAGCTTCTTATTCCAGGGTTTCCGGATTTCGAACTGTATCATCTAAACGACCACATCTATCCTAGAATCCTATTTATGTGTTGTCTAGAGCGTTTACGTGCTGATTAGTGTTGGTCATCAAACCTACAATAAGCAGTAATAGTTTGAATCGAGAAACTTTACAGCGCATTTTACAACTCAGTTCTTTTTTTACCTCTTCCCAGTGGACAGCAGAATTACATTTAGGGTTATGGACTGGACAGCTTTAGAGAATGATGTAAGCGAATATATAAGCTTCATTTTGCACACATAATAAGGTCACTTGTGATTTCCATCATGGTGTTAATGAGTTCTGAGTTTTCTAACCAGAAAACCTAATGTGATCTCCACCTAATCAGTTGGTATTTTTCCATACCATTCTATTACTCGTGTAGTTTGTCCACTGTTATTCCTTTTTCTATTATTCTTCGGTTAATGCTGCACACTAACAGAATCGGACGAAAGACTAATGTAAAACATGCCTGTGTGTTTGATGCGGATCACGATTTCCCAGCACCTGATGCCTAATCTCATGGGTTTCGGGGATGTCCATGCATGGGACAGTTGTGATTGGGTCGTGCTGTCCGTCGTCACATCGCTTTGTAGTTCATATCGTTTGATCCCATCATTACAGCTTAGCATTACCATTCCTGCAATTCAATCTGCCAGATAACAGTTTCAACAATTAACCTTGCCCTAGAAGCTCATTCGGTGGACTCCAGTGAATTCTAAAAAAAACTTGTGGTGGCAGTCAGCTTACGTGCTACCTGGTGGATGCCATATGCCTCTGTATGTTGGATGGGTAATTCCAATGTGAAATGATCAGTGCTATCACTGTGGTTTCGTAACTCAGCTGGTAGAGCGTGCGCTGTACAAAACGCGTAGGCGGTGTCCACGCTTGGGTTCGAATCCCATCGAAACTGCTGAACTTTTTATGATTTCAACATTTGGTATTCCATTGCAGCCACTTGATTGGCTGCGTATCCTCCCTGAAAGTTGGCTTTATGGTTTCCTGCCCGTATAAAAGAAAGTAGATTATTATTATTTTCCTTATCATTCTCTGCACGCTGGTACCCTTAAATTATTCACGGTTGCATGTTTTCTTCTATTCTATTGTGTTTGACTTATACTCCCTTTTCTGCACCCTCGTCTCTAGAATTGACGGAACAGCACAGTACCAAAGCGTTGTTGGATTTGGCGCGCAGTTTGGTTTTTCAAATGCAAAATATTCTCCATGACAGCTGATCAAGTTGCTTCACCACTTGTCTGATATTGTACACACAAGCCGAGATGTTCACGCTCCAATTGTACTCTAAAGGTTTCCGCATTTCAACTCATTTTCTCGAAACCATTTTCTCATTCCGGTCCCGGCGTGAAGTCACATCCTGTGTTTACGTCTTTCTAAACTAATATGAACACTGAATCGAAGCCTCACCACAACCAGATTAGCTTATCCCCCCATTTTTATTTAGATTTTTCTCTAATCCACTGTTCACAAACAGTTTATCCAACAGTTTCCAGTTACATTCTATCGTCTGTGATATTACACGCCCTTCTATTCATGGGTTACGGTTCTTTCAACACTTATTTCATTGGCTCATGCATACATATATTTTCCTTGTCCCTCACGCCCTATGTACGGTGATTGTTTTAAGGTTTCTTTTTGTGTTTCCCCTCATACTCTTTTTCATCAAAAAAAGAAAAGAAATCTCAAGCGCACTGTTCTCGAACGCACATTGCTATCGCGTGCCACACAAATCAGTTTAATTTGCATGTGGCGGGGTGAAATCAACACTGACACTCGGAAAACAAGCTTGGCGATTCCTAATTTCGCGCTGTGTATAGCGCTGAATTTCAATAAGATTCAGGGAACTGCTGCGGCAACTGGTCCCAATCACAACAACACAGTCGCGGTACAACGCGCGCTGTTAAAATTGGACGGTCCTACTCCGCCGAATACTTCTGTCAATAATAATAGTTTCTTTAATTTTATGACATCGGTATCACATTCTATACCATTGCGGTCTATGAACTCGCAGGGTATGTTCTACCTTTTGGTAAAATCAATAAAAGATTGAGAATAACAACAGAAAATTAAATTTTCGATATGCATAAGGTATGTACGACAGCATGGGATGGGTAGCGGTTTGTTCAGCTTTTTGGAAGCAAGTATTTGATCCCTGCAGTCAACACCTATATTGCCTACACAACTCACGCCTTTCGAAGCGATAAAATAAGAATACAAAAGCTTGTGGTCTGAATACTGTCAGGTTGCCCAGGCCAAGGCAGGTGAATTTTCTTTAGAAATCCAAAACCGGTACCTTCGGCTAGCCAAAATCGAACTCGTGTAGCATGCCCGATTGTACGGTGAAAACCGGACCATAACAGAATTTTGCCAGACATCATTTTCCTCTACCACCTAAATGTTTTTCACATTTTTTTACATCAGTACCAACGCTATGTGACATTTGTTTTACACGATCGCTAACAGCCGGGTCCTTCTGCGAGAGCACTCACTTTTCGCTTCCGAGCCGTTTTGCACGTTATAATTTGTTGCCTCCATGCTGCAACGCAAACTCTCGTTAGCAGGTACCGGTTCGCTCCCTGTGCGACTGTACTTCAATAAACGTCTACAACAACAAAGCTTCTGGTTTACCAGCGGTAACTTGGTTCTTTGCGAGTCCAGGGTCCCGTTCTGAAGTTCCTAACCACCGGCTGTAGTTGACATCCTTCAATTGGTGAACCCGAACAACCTTACTTTCTGTTTCCTTGGTAGAGTCTGTGGCTTGTGTCTTTGTTGCACGATACATATTCATATTGAATATATTATAGCAACACCATGTCATCTGATAATAAAGCACGTTCAGCTAGCTCAGACTAAACCTTGAATACGGTGGCAATCCGTCCCATCCCGTTCTTCCCTCGTGACCCAGAGGTGTTGCTTGCGGCGTTAGTACTCCAATTCGCTCAAAGGAATGTTAGGAACCAACGCTATTTATGGCAAACAGTTATCTTCCTTATGGGAATTAGTTCTGAATCGCCCTCAGGATTGTACATTCTATTAGTTAAAATGGATTACCTGGACGCACTCTTCCCGTCCAAGGAGGAACGGCTGTGGAAACTATTGGCAAGCCGCCCAATGGGTGACATCAAGCCCAGTCAGCACTTGGGTCAACTAAGACCCTCGCCGGACCTCACGATACCCATTCGGAAATCGTCATTCAGTTATGGATTGAATCGTTACTAGTCCATGTGCAGACCACGGCAACCGCTCTTTTAGAGGATACCCTCTGGATACGGTCGCCCCTATTGTCGAAAAAATTATAGCTCGAGTCGATAACTCCGGGCCTTTTCCCGTTAATACAACCTCACATCACCCCACCCCGTCACTTTCTGCACAGCGTAGCAAGCGTTACTGCATTCACAAGCACCTATCCTTTGAGAATAGAGTACCCCACCGCACCTCTCTGGATCCTTCCGCGAGAGCATTTTCGCTTTCGATGTTTTAGCACGTTATCGTGCTCGTTTGCTTTCGTCGCCTCCATGCTGCAAAGCAAACTCGTTACCAGATACCAGTACGTTCCCTGTGCCACGGTACGGTGACGACCGGCCTTAGTTCACGTGCATCACCTGCAAGACAGTAGGGCGGTGTGTGAAAACCNAAACCGAAATCCATTGGGAGTCGGTGTCCAGTTCATCAGATCATACGCCCTTTGGACGGGGTCAAGCGTCCAAGGTGCTCATTACAACTCGACGCCCAATGGAGCCGGTGACCATTGCCACAACCGAAAAGGTGTGAGTGTGGTTCGTTTGCCTTCTTTTGGTTGGTTTGGAATCAGTGATTTTGGCCAACTCCTCTAGGTGAACTACCAGTTGTCCACCAACTCAGTTATATCTCCGGACGCCGGCTATTTGTCCTCTCACTGAGGTGGGAAAACACCTCGCCATGAGAACGCAGTAAGTTGGGTTTCTTCAGCAGAAGTTGCTTGAGATGATAACGTTACGCATGGATTTTGAACTTTCTAGTCTCGGATCCGTAGCCCACTAGCCAAGTAGAACAACTGTACGCAGGGTAGAATAGGTTTATTTTGACTCATTCAAAATCGATCGTCTCAAGCGTATGTTAAGCAGGGCAGTGGAAGAACTAAATGCCAATCAGAATCGGGCCCATATCGGCCTGCACTATTGGAATGGACAAATGCGTGAGGTTGGTTGATCTGAATAGATATCAATCGAAAACATCTGTGGAACAAGCAAACTATCGATGCGAATGTTGGCAGAACGTACAAACTCAAGCCGCAGGCGCGTATGCAACACGTCCCCGCAATCCAGCTTTGGTTATTGCCCGGGAACAAAAAGATCAATTGGTTTTGGTGAATGTACGGGTTTACGGACCGCAATCGGCTCGTCACAGCCGGTCAGGGCTTCTGCAGTTTCAGTATGTGTTTCTTCATGATTTTCCAAACTCTTATTTTAGTCTTCAACAGTGATCCTATGGGCCAGGTGCGAACGCTCATGATCTGTGTGCCGACGGACCGTTTTTCCATTGCCGAGTTCCATGGTAGTTTGCGTTCCGGACTGTTCAAACAATGTCCCACCTACACAAAGGCGCTCGTGGGGCAATTTTGTATGAATTTTAAAATCAAGTTCCTTTTCCTCCAATAATCTGACGTGTTTGCCCCTTGCATGTGGTACACATTTCGTCTCATCGGTTCACTTGAGTCAGGGAAAATGAGGTCTAATCGTGTCCTCAATCTATGCCCAAACATTACTTTTATTGATGGAGTCTAAAGGTGTTGTTCGATATGCAAATAGAAACCTGTCACCTTCGGTCTGTAAAGAGGCTGTTCGCTGCTTGTGCAATCCGTTTTTAACTGTTTGAACGGCTCTCTCAGATAGGCTATTGAATGATGGGTGATAGGGTGCCGATGTGACATGATGGACAGCGTTACTTTTCAGAAAATCCTTGAATACTGCTCTGGTAAACTGGGGATCATTGTCTGTGCATAGTGCTTTATACACCCCATATATGGCAAAACTCGAAAGCACTTTATTTACGGTGCACTCGGAGGTGATGTTAGGTACAGTATGGACTTCAATCCATTTTGAGTAGAAGTATTTTATAAGTAACAACATCCTAACTTCAGCGGATCCGAAGTAATCCGCATGCACGCGCTGCCAGAGTCCATCCAGCAATACCCATGGGTGTATCGGTCTTGCTGGTTTATAATTTTGGTGTCGTTGGTAGTAGTCACAGCAAACGACCAATTGCTCGATGTTTTAGTCCACCAAAAGTAGGATCTCGAGAGGACATTTATTCCTACTACATCTGAGTGGGTTTTGTGTAGTTCTTTCAGCAATTTATTCCTAACTGATTCTGGGGCATTTATGCGAAAACCCCTTAGTATGCATCCGTTATGCAGGTTCAGTTTAGAACGACAACTAAAGTAGGGACGAAGTTCCTCCGTGACTTTTATCGGACAGCCGCGCAGCATCATTCGTTTAACTTGGGACAATACCGGGCCTCTGTCCGTTTCGTGTTCAACCTCCGTGCTAGATGTCGGAGAGTTATCCAAGCGTTGCGGTAAGTTCACAAGCTCTACTGGAACTTCGTTCAGCTCGTCACCTGTAGTGCGGAGCGGCAAACGGCTCAAGGCATCAGCAACTAGATTTTTCTTGCAGGGGATATAGCGAATCCGGTAGTTGTAGGCAGAGAGCAGGAGCGCCCGTCGTACCATTCCAGGTGCTTTCAGTTGTTTTATTCTCTTGCTCTCACCTAATGAGGGCAGAAACGGCTTATGGTCGTTATGTAGTTCAAAAAGGTTACCCCAAATGTATTGGTGAGATGTTTTAATACCAAATACGACAGGCAGTGCTTGCTAATCGAGCTGGGAGTAGTTCTTTTCCGCCGGTTGGATAGTGCGTGACGCAAAGGCTATCGAGCAAATAGCTTCCTCAGAGTCTGCGTGCCCCAGTACGGTGCCTACCTCAAATGGTGAGGCATCGCATAGCATTATCAGCGGTTTCGCAGGATCATAGTGTTCTCATACGCTTGGTGATGTCAGCAAACGTGTCGCTTCTTCAAATGCTCTTTCTTCACTTCGAGACCACCTCCAAATAGATTTTTTTCTTCAGCAAATCGTAAAGTGGAGAAAGAACGATGGATAAATTCGGTATAAAACGACGGTAGTGGGACAGCATTCCTATGAATCATCATAGTTCATTTTCGTTTCGCGGTGCGGGTGTATCCAGTATGGGTTTCATTTTGTGAGGTAGCGGATGTAGCCCGTTCTTATCGAGTCGAAAGCCCATGCAATCAACAAATTCGGTCAAAAAGATGCACTTGGATTTCTTCAGTCATAATCCTTTATCTAAAAGACGCTGTAAAAGACAGCTAAGTGTCTTGAAGTACTCCTCCTTTCGGCCCACGGTGAGTATATCATCTAGATATGCACACGTGTTTGAAACATATCGCACCAGGGTTTCTAGGATTCCCTGTAAAATACATGGGGCTGCATTGATACCAAAAGGCAACCTTTTGTATTTGTACAATTCTAACGGCAGTGAGATCTTGAGATTGTTCATCAAGTTCTACGTGAAAGGAAGCGTGAGTCGAATCAAGTTTAGAAAATTTCGTTCCTCAGAAAAGGGTTGCGTATAAGTCCTTGTGCGTCCGGAATAGATCAACAGTTTTCGCCGCAATCATTCGTCCACAAGCAGTAATATGTCACCAACTGGAAAGTTTCTTTCTCTGAGTATTCCCTTCTGGTGTGCCTGTAGAGTAGGCAAGTACTCCTCGACCCACCGCTTCCAGAAAAGTCGCGCTAGGTAGGTGGCATGTCTCCAGCCGCTCGAGTAATATTTTGTGATAGTTCGTGTTACCGCCAGTCCGCGATTCGCTCTCAAAAGTATCAAGTTGTTTGGCGCAACAGCGAGACCCGGG
>UZAN01043917.1:0-10021 GCA_900618425.1 Echinostoma caproni
TCCTAAAAGGTTTTATGTCTATGTGCAAGCCCATAAAAATATAAAAGAAAGTGTGGACGCAAGCAGCGTTACCCACGAGCTGTTCATCACTAGAGGTATCACGCTACCTCGATCGATGCTCTTGTTTATTTTCAGTTCTCCGCCTAGGTAGTACGGTAGTACACACCGATTCAGGAAGATGTGCCCACAATGGGCTTCCAACCCAGCAGGTTGGACAGGCCTCAATTCGGAGCGGTCAGTCGTGCGTATAAGCAGTGGGTGGTGGTCAGGTGTTCGATGGCCCGGATTCACTCATGGACCGCATGACGGAGAAACAAAGGATGGTTGGAATACCTCTAGTAGCCAAGATCACAAGTGGAATAAACGGGTCCGCGGCCGATTGCATCATCAAGAATACGTCGGCTACCAATTGTAGTTTATGTCCAGCGATAAAAAGAATCGTTATAGAAGTTGTGCAAGTATATAGTGGGATTGTTTGCACACCTTCCGTATATGTCCGCTCTTTCCGTAAGCATGGCATCTGGCTTCTTGGGATCGGTATGTGGAAGATAAATTACGGGATACATCAACCGATTGATGTAAAAGTGCCGGGATGATCGGGCTTTTATTAATTTTTACTTCCTTTTATTGAATACAACGGTAAAATTGTCAGGAAACGGTGAATTGATCGGTGACGTTACCACCGGACCACCAACGCCTGTTGTGGCTTCAGTTCACGTTTAGTCCTTTAAAGAGGTTATGATTCCTGCCCGCCTCGATGGAATAAAGTTAATGACTCAATTGATGTCTTTTTTTATCAAATAATCGTGCTTTTCACAGAACATGCGAGCTTCTGGAAAATTCAAATCCTTCCACTAAAACACTTTTCTCTGTAGCATTGATATCACCAACAATAGAGTTTTACATTTGCTTCTCCGAAAGATCATCATATACGCCGAGTGCCACCTGATTCGGGGATAAAATCGCGGTGTAGCAAAATTTTGGCGCTGAATTATACCCTGTCATGAGCCCGGATGTCAGTCGGCATCACAGCGGTCGTTTCATGAACTCCAAATGCAACTTTATAGGGACTTCAGGTGAAGCGGGAGTTTTTATCAATTAATCTAAATCACAATCTCCAGCGGTGAGGAATAATGGTAGATGACTCTATTTGTCACCATTTTGGATACTGAACCATGACTAAGCCGGACCCTCCATTCATCGATTTTGGACGGACTGGAATGCAGGCTAAGCTGTTCAAAGTTTAACGGTCCATTGCTTAAGGTCTAACTGTAACATTTGGAATGCGTGTAGATTAGTAATCACTATTATAATCTCCCGTGTGATCAATTACTGGAATTTCCCGACACCGAGATGCTGGAGAGCCATGGAAGTAGTGGTTATTTCATCGGGAGAAATCGAATGAATCAAATAGTTTATACAAGGAGAAATTATTGGTTTAGAAAACCGTTGACCAATCAGCAGTCATATTCTTTCATCTATGGTTATCTTGAGTGAACAGCGACGAATTAGATTGATCCGAAATTCCGTTTCCTGATTGGTAGTCTCGGAACTATAGTGCGGACGTAGCTGCTTGAGAGGCGTTCTCTCGTGTTATCGGATCATCATACTCCGGCTCTATTTTGATTCTTTCCAGCCCTCTGTTATGACTCCATGTTTCCTGATATATAGATTCATTTGTTCACAGTAGGCTCTGGTTCAAATGCAGCGCAAAAATACGACAGATGCAGTGGAAAATCTCGCAGTTTTGTTTGCCTTGCACATACTGTAAAATTGTTCATTTGCTAAAGAGAAGTAAGGTTATTATTATTCATTATGGGTATTTTAGCAAATACGGGAAACTTTGTTGAGTGTAGTCTATCTACTCACTCCAGAGTGTCACAGGCATTAGCTTGCGACAAGGAGATTTTTTTAAAACAATGGCACAACGGTCTTCTCCCGGGAATTCAGAGTAATGAGTTCCCATCGCTCATGTACTTTCGCGGTTGTAAAAGCGAACTTGAAAAAGAGCGTGCTACTGTGGAAGCATTGTCCATGTGTCCTATCTGGATACCCAGGTAGATAGAGAAAAATTAAAGCTAAGAATCAATTGATCCACGGAAAAGCACTAGGCAAATAGCATTGTTCATTGAATAATCTCCTAATGTATTATAGGAGAACATTTAAAACGGAACAGCATCATCAACCTTATTTTGTCGTGTGTTAAGAATCTTTGACAACTGATGCCTTTGTCTTTCAACTCCAACTGCTCGTGAATGCCGTACGAAAAGATTGCATTATCACCTCCACCAATAATGTGGGTTTTGTTTCAGTCAAACTGTTTTGAACGAGAAATCTTTTTGCTGTTTTTAGTTGGAGTCAGGGTCTACATATTGCTAAACAAACTTTCAAGCACCACAGCGAAAATAGGATCTCACGTGTTTCTCAATTCGCAGCACAGAGCTTACGGAAATTAATGCAATATTCATTCCTCTGACTTTACGCTGTGCTCTGTTTAAACCGTAAACGAATTCAGATAATTTTTTTTTCTCATTTGTCATTCACTGACCTCCTTATTGTCTTATTATTTCAGGCAGGTCCTCAGCTTATTTGATTGTTTTTTGATTGCCGTGCGTCTACTGACTTTCTCTCAGACAATTGTTTGAAACGCAGCACGACAAATCACGCTTCTATCGACGCAAAATGATCGAACCAAGTTGGCAGAAATAAAGCCGCAATTATGGGATGTACCGTCTCAGTGCTCAGGTTTCAAATTTTTATCGATCTGTCCTTTTGAATATAACTGTACGGGAATAGAGTTTTCAATATCAAATTGGGTCCAGGACCGCGCGTATTTCAAACTACGTTGAATAAAATCAATTTCATCTGACAGAAGGAAACAGCTACACACAGACTTTGCGTGCTAAGGCAATATAAAAACTGGTTAAAATTTTAAAAGTATTCAATGACCTTGATTACCTGTCTCGATCTTATCAATATTTTGTGCAAATTGACACGTATATGCCCCACAAATTATTCAGTGGGATAATAACGATCTGTTGCGAAAGGAGGGTACTATTCAGAATCAAGTTAGTTTTTAAACGACCTAGTGCAGTGAACTACCTTCTTTTTCAATGATAATCATTTCATATATTCCCACCAGATTATCTTGATCATTCTTTTGATCGCTTCGAAAAATGAGAAAATGATGAGAAAATAATTCAGGTATTTCCTGCATGTCGCAATGGTTATAACTCCTGGTTTACCTTGAGGAAATATCGTGAAATAGGTCGTATTGGGCAATACGACGTATGCCAAAGGTTTGCCGTACACGGCTTCCGTTAACATATGAATCAGAATGTCAGTGACTAATGTGGGTGGAAAGATCGTCAGGATAGGATCAAACATCGAACATCAGAATTTTCAGTGGTGAACAGAATCTTTAAAGTACAACAATCCACGGGTTATATCAGAGGCAGACAAAGAAATACAACACGTAGAGTTTTCCCTCTGTCGACCGCCCATGTGGTTGCTTGTACAGTCCCGTTCTCTTTGCACTTGTTTGGGTGTTTCTTGGGGGCAGCGCACGTTGGCAACACGAGCAGGCTCCCGTTTGAAAGAACTTGGGTCCACCATCTTGCCTGGCTGAATATCGGTGAAACTAAAACCGTTGTTTCACACCTCGCTGAACCTAATCACACAGTGTTTAAGTTACCGGTCGTAGACGGCCACAACCAAATCGTTTGGAATTCTTTTACATGCTCCCCCCTTCTAGTAGTGCACCAAAAAAAACAGTTTGTGAAATCACTGTCTCATTAGGCCCTCCCCCACCCCACAACACAGTCCTCCATCCAGTCTTACCCGTTCGCATGTTCGTACTCAATCAATCCAAGCCCTGAACATTTTCTCCTTGCTGTGTTGGTGTCCAGTACTTGAAACCGGGTCAATCCAAGCTCGTTCAGTCCACTAACGCACACACATATTGGAACTCGCACGCGTAAACACAATGTTTAAAACCCAATTGTTTGTTTCTTGACTGACGGAACGTGACGGCGAGCGAACAAAAAGCATGCGTTTGACCGTCTGACCGACCGATCTATCTATGGTGAATGACCTTTAATTTTGACCTCGCCAGTTGACCCTTTTCACTTCGCCTTACAAGCGCCGAATTTAATTGCTTGCTTACGGTCGCGAATTGCAGACAAAAACTTGTGATTGTGCTGGAAACATGAGAGAAATTCAAACACGCCGTTTAAACCAGATGATTTGCGATACACTGCCGAGTAGAAGTTTTAACTATGATTCGTTTGTTATATCGATGATTCTGGGTCAAATGACAAAGCACTATCAGTACTCACTCACCCAGTCACACAAACAGCCCCTTCGGAATCGTCCGCGCATATGGAAAGTCAACTGTTTTATATTTCGATCTTTCGCTGATCAGAGTTCGCCGTTTTCCTTATGGACTATAGACAGTAAAATTCGGTCTGGTTGAAGCCATCAGTGTCGAGGTTTCAAGAATGATGAGAAGGTTTCAAAAGTATCCTTCTCCTAAGGTGAACACTGGCCGCTTCGGCTGTTGAAAACGGCGTTTTCTCTAGAGCGGATCCACTTAGGGAAGAATAAATGGATTAAGAAGAAGTAAACCATCACGGGGGAGTTCGAAGTAATGTTTACGTTTTTACGGCTCCAAATAGCCTTCAGTTCTCCCAACAACTTCCTGATAGATGTATAACCATAAAACGCATGCCGTTTCCCGTTTGCTTATACCGACACAATTGTTTTTGTTATGAAGTGGCTATGAGAGACTCAGATTAGCCAACGAGGGTGGAATACGAAGAGTGACTTAACGCCAGTAAAGCCAAGTGGCCAATTGGATTGTTTTTTTTTAAACTTGCAGGTGAAATTCCAAGTTACCATTTGACATGTCCTTTAGCCAGTTGTTGTGATGTGTTGATGCTCGACGTTGGGCTTGCATCAATTGATCAGTGTTGCATTCCAAAACATCGTTTGCCCCCATGATCATTATCATCGTTTTAACCACTATCGTACTCCACTGTTCTCTTTTTTACTGTCCTTGGAAATTCAAACCGATCGATACGTTCGACATGATCAGCGTTGTTCAGCCTTGTTACCGCCGGTGTGGATCCTGACTAGCGACTAATTAAACTTATCACATGATGGTATGATATGATTTATGAACGATAAATACAGCGGGCAGCATAAATGATGGAACTACTTTCAGACGATAGTATTTGTAAGTAGTCAGTTTACATGAAGTTCCCTGTAGTTACAAATGGGTATATACCATTTTGAGGTTAAGTTAAGAAACTATCATTGTGATTTGTTGACTTCAATCAGCCATAAGCTCCATTTCTACACGGTCTTAAAATGGCACAGATTATGAGACTGATCATTGTTCGCTAAATCCGCAGAGCTGAACCAGACAGAACGTAGTTCATTCGTTTGAAAAAAGGAGATATTTGAGAAGTTCAAAGCGGATACTGATTGTCGGAAAAGTTATTGCTGAATGAAGAACATCCGAAAATTACACGACGTTACCTCGGAAATGATTTTACAAGTTGGCGGCTAGTAAGCAGACTGACCAATATGGGGACACTAAGGATAACCTGCAGCAATCCTCCGGCAGAATCGCCAGACAATTCGACGGAAATGTACATCATTAGTATCTATAAGTCACTTCGACTAGTTGGTACCTGGCGCGATGATCGCATCACTCCAGTGCTCTTTCCTCTTCTGTTGATCCCCGCGATTGTTCAGTCCATCATCGACGACCTTATCGACGTCCGTCAGCGAGCTTGAGAAAATGCAAGACTGAAGTCTGCTTCATTTCAACAGAGAAAGAGCATGGGAAGACAGGTGGTCAATCCCGGGGGTAGAAAAAACGTGTGATCAATTGACCAATGAGGTGTGCTGAACGTAAGCGGACCCATCCACAGCGTTTCTTTCTCAGTTCAAAAAGATGGTTTCGCAAATCAAAATGATGGTTTCTCAAAGTCACCTTAAAATGGTTTAGATGGATGACGTATATCAAATAGGGGTGAAATTTCCATGAAAAGGTTAGGGGCATCAAATGGCTCATTCCAGTCTAATAGATCTTATTTGTCTACAACGAGTAAACATGAACTGATACTAAAACTACCGCCAAATGGTAATTTGGACCTCTTTTTGAATTTATCGGCGGCATTCGCCTAAGTCGAATGTTTTAAATAATGTTTCCCCTTTTTACCTATAAACGGAACAACTTATGATATATGTGATAAACGGGTAACTTAGTCGGAATTAATCCCCTCATCACTAATTATGTGAAATATTTAAGTCAATGTTACTGACCAGGTTCTTTAAAAAGAAGACGGGTCTATGAATGCCGCATCAGAACACGGAGACACCAAACAGAGTAAAGGCACATGGTGTTATCCCCATGCTGTCGTGGGGGCATATTACGGTCAGAAGGAAACACCGATGACCTGTTGTTGCAGCCCGAGAATTTTACAACTTGTTATTTGGGATACGTCAGACTCTATTTTCATCTGGCAAAGATTGGGTTGTAACGTAAAGATGGATGATTCCGTCAGCTCTTCGACGAGCATCGTTATAGACGATTCAATTCCCTTCAGCAATCGTATACCAATCATGGCCAAAGGAACATTGTCAATAATTGTACCGTGAAAAGAAGCCTTGACCTTTGAATGATAAACCCTATCATATTAGTGTACAAATAAAAGATGCCATCCTTGTGGTTCACGTAAGATACACCAAGGGCTTTGTAGTGCTTGTAGAAATAGTAGCCGTAATACGCACTGAACTCAGAACACAGACCACGTAATACGGATCACGGAATACGAATCAAGGATTAGCAATGACGGACTGAATTACGGAAGCACTGGACCACATTGGCACTAGCACGCAATGCCCCACGTAATTGAGACGCGAGGAAAAGGCCACAGGAATGTTAGTTCGTTCATTGGAAGAAATAAAGCGGATTAAGTAATATGTAAAAATAGGCTCATTGATTATCCAGGCTTCCACCAATCGCGTGCCAGTATTTTTTGTGTCGTTCTGTCTCTATCTGGGCCGCACGGCCTCTGATTGGCTGGTACGATCTACCTATGGTATGTGGTCAGAAGCAGTGACACGTTCGCGCGTTGTTGACGTCACCCGTGAAATTTGATTGATCGCAGTTGTCCAAAAACTGTAACACGTCGCTGCAGGGTACGCGTCATCACGTAGGCCTGCATCACCTCAGATACTCTGAATGGTTCGAAACGCAAGCACACATGGTTCTCTGAAAGTGTGAGAAAGTTTCAGAATAAGCTGCCTTCAAGTGATTCCCCCACCGAATGAGTATCAGAAACAGGCTGACGCCTGTAGGCCGGCAGCAGCGAGCATGTTCGCTCAGATCATCATATTTTATCGTCTAAATGCGTATCGAGTGCAAAACTATTTCAACTAGCAGTTTGCCCGGCGCACAGATTTCACCCTTCCATATTCAGTGATTTTCATTTTCGAACTACATCACCAATTTTTGGATTAGTCAACCAATGATCACTGTTCCAAGTGATCGGAAATGATTGTAGCCCGGGATGCGGATGTTGGTGTTGGTGAATTCTCCGAGCTGGAAGGGTTATTCGCCGGCTATTCGTAGCCAAGCTAGGCAACATCAGTGCAACTTCAGTGAAGCGCCGGGGATCAATGTGACCGAACTTATATAGTTCTGTTCGAGTGTTTTGATTAGCTGTTTGTATCCTTTCAATCCTATTGATCAGCTGCGATCATTTGCTGTGATTTGATTGGCTGGCCATTGATTAAAAAACAACTCAATCAAGAAAGTTCATCTAAATGCCTCCGATCCAAGCCGCTCAACGGATTTGGCTATTCCAGTAGGCTCCTGATCTACACAACGAATAGTGCATCACTGGGTATCCTAAGAAAGACCTGCTTTTCAGTGCGTTAGATTCGAAACCTCAGGCACCATTTATTGACAGGTTCAATATAGGAAGGAATTATGGCCGATCTCCTACTATCTCACATCCATGAGAAGTCGCATATTGCTATATGTTCCCACAGTCTAACATACCCAAATCAACGGTAGGTCTTACCCATGCAATGTCACTCCCTGCGTATGTCATTAGTTGACCGATGTGTGGGTAGCTATTGACTAACCAACATACAATGTCGCATTCAGTCATTGAAGTGTCGCGCATGAAACCGTTCACAGGTTGTATGGCCCCTGCGAGGAGAGAACATAAATTTAAGCATTTCAAACTGGTGTCTTTTGACGTGACAATAAACAATCAAAACATGCATGTATAACCTTTGCATTATTCCAAATTTGGTGGTCCGATATCAATCGCAAGATATTTTCTCAAGGACGTTCTGTTTTGGTGTTTACAGATAACGGCAAAGCAGCAGCAATCTCCAGTGTAAGATCAGCATGACTGCTTTAAAGCTCCTCTTCGGTATTACAGTGAATCGGGTTCTGACTTGGTCTTTCAAATGTCCGCTCTGGAATTAATTAATTGAATAGTTTTGTCTTTGGTAGATGTTGAGCTACACAACATAAAAACCGAAACAGACTTTCTTCTGGTCGAAAAAGCTTGCATCTCTCTTCATCCGCGCTTACTAATTGAAGCTGTCCTAAAAGCAGATTTCAAACCCATATTGAATGAAGCGCTGATGCCACCACCAGAGGGTAAATGCGACCTGATCCAAGAGGTTAAGCATTATGCTTCCATTGATGAGCGGCATTTGAAGAATTTGAAGTTGAAGAAGTGAGTTATCAGTTTTTGTTTGTACATTCGGTTTTTGCTAGCCAATTTGGGCGTCACGAAAAAGAACATGAGTGTGATGCAGTGAAGAAACTGACATCTTTCTCTATCGGAGAAGAGCAGAAGTTATTGGATCAATAGAACACTAGAAAATCCAGTTCAGTGCTACCCCCTAGTATGAACAAACGGTCGTTTGGACAGGCTTTTCGGTTAATCACCAGTGGCTCTCGATATGGATATTTTGTGCAGTCAGATGTTCCAGATCAGTTCTCCTTTATGTCATCTTTTGAATGAAACAACAGATATAATTTACATTCTTTTCTGCAATATTGTGGTGAGACCCCAAATGATTTTATTCAGCATTTGTGGTTATTTTTTATACATTGCCCACCAACGGGTGAACGATGAGCGCTGGTTAGCTGGTAAGTGGGGCACGAATAAGGATGTTACATCTCCAATCGATCAATAACCGCCGTCGCACTTATGCACTCGCCAAAGGTCACGGTAACAATTATGGTCAGTGCTTGAGCGATGCAATTCTACTTCGCGCGCTGAGCTAAATCAGTCACTAAGACCATGACTAATAACGGCGGCATTGACGTCGACCAGTGCTGGGCATAACGAATGTATCGATCGGTTTCAGTACAGAGCAGTCACAACAAAAACGAACGAGTGGATTTCTATAAACACTAGGGTACACAGTTCTCACCAGAAAAGCAAAACCAAATTGCAAACCGAACAATGGGAGCTTGTAGTAAGGAAAAGAAATTAATGTAATACGTATGTCCGATAACAGATATTTACGTTTCTTCGATTACGAGGTTTCTTTCTGATGCAATTTCACCGATGAATCGAGTATTAAATTCCGTGTGCACAATCCAGTGTGAATTGTCCACAGTACCCTACTTTTAGGTCTTCATTGTAGCCAAAACTGTTGTTGAGCATGGTGAACGCCATTTACTAAATTCTTTGATTGCAACTGAATAGGGGTAAATTTATAGTTGAAATTCGGTGTTTGGGTGAAACGAATTTCTCCTAGGAAAGGTGACTAGTTTCGGTATAAAAAGAGACTTGAAACTGAAAACAGGGCTGAATACCGAGTGAATCGTGGTAATGCTAAACTCAGGGCATCATAAAAGATTTCAATTTTTTATACGCGAAGACTACGAGAGACTGCATATTTCAATCCCGCTTTAAATAAACAGTAGGTAATCATAAATAGTGCAAACAAGTAACGGATTTAGCGTAGTTTG
>UZAN01043917.1:10776-33721 GCA_900618425.1 Echinostoma caproni
TGGTTACCGTGACCTACAACTAAGGCCAATCTGAACGTTGTTGCTCGACCTATACGATTGGGTCATCACGAAGTTGCTACCGGGGAAGAGTTCAGTGCTGACGGTGCAGTCCGAGCGATGTACTAGGTGGATCATAGGTCTATTCAAATAGCAAAATCTGTTCAGAGGCGGGGCATAGTCTTAGATACGTGGCTGACCATTCGAACCAATCCTGGTGTGGCCTAAGAAAGCGATGAGCGACAAATTCGGAACTTTTCTGTCATCGATTAGAAATCAAAATTCAAACTTTCGATTGCGTAAGATGTATTTGAAAAAAGGTCAGTTGCAATGCAACAAACACCAAATTACTTATGCCGTGCCCTTGGCTGCTCACACTGAAATGACCACTACATAAAAATTTACTTTGTGAGCGCACCGAAGGTCATCACCTGAGCGAGGTAAATCTGTGTGCACGTTCCGTTGGGATAGCCTATAGGATAGGCGCACTCAGAAAGTGGAATGTTGCCCTCGAGAAAGTGAATTCAACTCAACTTTGTTACAGAAAATGAACCATGGCGGAGACACGGGACTGTGGCGTTTTCCTACATTTATTGTAACCACAAACACTTGTGAACCTGAGAACGATATATTGATTGACTTTTGAGCCTGGGAACAGATAATCCTTCTTTTCGTTATTATTATTTTCTCGCAATTCGAAGCACTTGTCAAAGTACAAAATGTGGACAAAACAAAGTATGTGCTTGAATGGAAATTAGGAAACGTGAGTCAAGTTCAGAAACATCAAAGGATCACGCAGAACTAAGCCTAGACGTAGTCTTTCCTGTTGAAGTACTGAATATAATATCCTCGGTGTTCTAGATGAGTGGCGATTCGACACGATCAGGATTGACGGAAAACATTTAAGAGGAAGTGAAACTGGGTGACCGAATGGTTCTCCGTGCAACGTTCTGAAAGCAGACTGGTTTAACCCGGAGCCATTTTAAGAATACTTTCATATTTGAGTCCTAGTTCCAGATTGAATTCCTCTTGCAGCTAAAATATGCAGCAGTTTTTTTGCCATGTATACGATCGAATGAATCGCTATACTGGCAAAGGTAAATGATGTACGGTGATAGAAAAAGTTAACTCCACTAATGAACTCAACATAAGATACTTTGAGCGATTCACGATACGGAGATCAAAATTAGTTGGCACTAAGAGGTTTTATATGCCTTGGGTGCTCAGGGCCTACGTGATGACGCGTACCCTGCAGCGACGTGTTACAGTTTTTGGACAACTGCGATCAATCAAATTTCACGGGTGACGTCAACAACGCGCGAACGTGTCACTGCTTCTGACCACATACCATAGGTAGATCGTACCAGCCAATCAGAGGCCGTGCGGCCCAGATAGAGACAGAACGACACAAAAAATACTGGCACGCGATTGGTGGAAGCCTGGATAATCAATGAGCCTATTTTTACATATTACTTAATCCGCTTTATTTCTTCCAATGAACGAACTAACATTCCTGTGGCCTTTTCCTCGCGTCTCAATTACGTGGGGCATTGCGTGCTAGTGCCAATGTGGTCCAGTGCTTCCGTAATTCAGTCCGTCATTGCTAATCCTTGATTCGTATTCCGTGATCCGTATTACGTGGTCTGTGTTCTGAGTTCAGTGCGTATTATTATTATTATTATTATTATTATTATTGGTACTACTTTACTACCACTACGATCATTGCAGTACCACCACATTGTAAGCGGATTCTCATTGAATGACAGTGAAAACGTTGTTGCAACACGAGAATGCCGTTTGAATTTTCTTGGGGACCTGTGTATCCCGGTTCTTTTATTGCTGAGGACATATTGCTAAGACAAGAACTGTTTGCTGGCAATATCATTTGGTTTGTTGATCCTGTTTTCTATCTACCAAATGAGCTTTGCTACCGTCTATTAAATCTATCTTAAATCTATCTCACCACAAACTATCAATTTTCCTCTGTCACATACAATGATGATTCACTATGGGGTATTTGTTTGAATAAGTCAATGAATTGCGATAATAGGAAAATGTGATCATCCTGACCGCTTAACTATCCACAAAGTATCAGGGTTTTGCTAACAAGCGACATAGATCACCTTTTAGTTTCAAAGCACTTTGCAACATTTGCTCATTACAACACCAGTCCCCGTGGGCTACAGCTCAGTCAGCTACATACGAAGCATCATTCGCTAAGTCTGAACTGGGCATGACATATCTATGGTTATCTTGCTGTACCGAGGAAATATGGAGTCTGACTGGTTAACATTGTGATCATATTCCCGGGGGCAGTCACCCGAATCTTGCTCTTTTTTACTAGCCACGTTATATGATCACTCCATATGAACGATAAAATTGTTCGAAAATGCCTTGGTTCGCGTTATGTGCAGTCCTGATTCCTATGCAGATACTTATGTTTGCAAATGCCTAATTTGGTGGTTTAGCCTAATGCGGATTTCGTGCAAAGTTGTTCCATTAGGTCTCTGTGTTTTACAGATCATCACTGCTTTTAATTTAAAATTCGAAGTCGACGAATTTGAATAAACCGATATTGAAATTGCAAAAAGAAACTCCCGCACACAATCTCTTTGAACCGGATTTGATTTACCTATTCCTACCTTTTCCTATTTATGTGAGTCACTGTCGATTTCATGGTTTAACGGTTTACGTTTTAATGGAAAATGTGCATATTTCTCACTATTGGATAAATTATTTTTTCCTTGGATAATTAATTCCTACACACAAAACATCTCGGAAGCCTCTGTAGAAGTGTTATACTGATAAAATGAGCATAAGCGAATTCTAATTTGTTCGTAACCGTGTGCCTAGAGGGTTGAGTGCGTTGTAATATGATGGCCTCAGGTTGGAACAACTATATACAATTCAGTTGAAGGTTATTCATACAGCTTCCCAAATTTTACATTCCGCCTTATCAATTAAGGTAACGGGTTGTCTAACGATGAGGATTATACTTATAAAATGAGAAGAATGCTTCGTTTTCATTCAATCACTTGNNNGCATGTGACCTTCAGTTGAACTTCAAGGTAAAGTCCATCTTGCCACTAACCAACAGCACTTCAGGATGACAACTACAATAGGTAAACGAGAAGTAGACGTTCCTCATTTATCCGCGAAACACGGTAAGTCACAGAGAAGACCATATTAGTTCACGATAAATCGGTCAACACTCAAGAATACCGTAGTCACAACTTCTTGGATCATCGGGGTAATTTAACCGTCGAGTGTTGCTCAAGCGGAAGGTTTTTGACTTCCAACGCGGTTTCCGCCCCGGAAGAGACACTCAATGTGCACGCAGTGCTAACGAATATGAATAAAGACGAAGTTGACACCTATCACATAATGATTTCCATCCCTACTAAACTCGATAAGCTTACTTGGGTTTCATGTAACTACTAAACAAAGAAAGGGCGGTTCATCTGTTCTAACCACATGATATTGAGTACTTAATTAAATATTTAGAGATTGGTGCATAATGCTGAAACACCCCGTGTATTAAATGTACAGAAAACCAAGTTACTAACCGAAATCCGACGTTTATGCACAACATGTACTTTTGCGTTCGTTCGCTGACCGATCGGGTAAATTGAATGGAAAAGTTTCATTGTGAACCCACGTGACGTTTCGAAATGCAAAACCCTTGTGAGGGCTTAAAATGGTCAATTCCTAACGTTTGGATAGATGAACAATGTAGATAATTGCGTGGTGTTTTGATCGACCCTTTTTCCACTCGACGTGCGTTAATGAAGGATGTTATGTGCACGATAAATTCCGTGCTATGTCTGTGGTCAATCAATTTGACATTGGCTCTGTTCTGTTGGGATTTTGTTTACGGTGACTCCGTCTTTAATGCATCAATTGTTCCTTGTGTCACACGCAAGTGTAGGATTTATTCGGTTTGATGTGCTGATCAATGTCCTAAAGACCCTTGAGTGCTACACTTCAAAGAGGTCGACTAGTGAGACGTTTTGAAGAAGAATGTATATCAATTATTTACCGATAGAGAACATGTGTATTTTGGTACAATCGGTGATCATCGCGTTTGGAAGATCTTCATTCCTCGTTTCTCGTTTGTTTTCAAAATATTATATGTAATGGTTATTTAGCGATTGGAACAGATTGTGCATTCAGCATTCAGATAATCGTTTATGGTCATGGATGTATTGATCAAATTTTTACGTTGCGTCAAATCCTTGAGCTGCGTCACACCCACCGTCGGCCAAAGATCGCCGTTTTCCTCGACCTGAAAGGAGCCTTCGACTCGGATGATGGTGAAGCTCTAATGGGCTCCCTTCTTCGAAAAGGAATACCCCAGAAGTACGTTAACCTACTGCGGTTACTTCACGCGCATACCTCTATTCGTGTAAGGGTTTACAAGGAACTTAGTACGCCGTTCGTCACCAGCAGCGGCGTTCCTCAAGGATGCCCTCTCTCGCCGTTTCTATTGAATTTTGTCGTAGATGATATACTGGAGAACGCAATAAGTGGTCTCCAAAATGTAGGCATTGAATGGGCAGCTGGAGAAAAGATGTGAGATTTAGAGTACGCCGATGACGTCGTCTGTCTGTTCGAATGTATGGAGGATGCGCAAAGCGCCAAGTGCTTTTGCCACATTCGGTATGTGCTTTGCACCTTCGAAGTGCCAAGTGATGCTGCAGGACTGGGTTTCGTCTACTCCCGCTCTGAAACTAAATGGCCAGGATTTAGTTATGGTGAATTACTTTGCTACTCAGTTTGTTGCGTGAATAATGACGGTAACGCAGCAAAAAAGATATACGCTCGCATTTCCGAGACTCAAGCAGCATACGTAAGACTGAAACACCTTTGGCGTATACGCGACGTTTCAATGAAGTTGAAAGTTCATGTATATTGTGCTAACGTTCGTTCAGTGCTGCTTGCGAGACCTAGAATTTGTGAGTAGACATCCGTCGACTAGAGGTTTTCGATTATTGGTGTTCACGTAGTTGAGCTCACTTGGGATGGAGCGACCGGGTTAGTAACGTGGAGGTATAAACCTGAGAGCACACCGAATTCAGATTGGTAGACTTCGCTGGCTAGGGCACATATTACTCGTGCTCAGCTGTCATCTGCCGCACTGCGCGTTATTCGCTGTAGCTAATCACGGCTGGAAGAAACCACGTGGAGGTCAACAGATGACGTGGAGACGAGGCATGAAGGAATGTGCTGAGCCATTAGATAGAGTAGGTGCCTCTCGCCTTCCAGGTTGGGGTCCGAAAGACTCCAAAACCGGCTGGTTGGAGACATTGAAGGATATATCAGAGAACCGATAGCATTGACGTTCTTGTTGTCGTTTCTTATCGGGTCAGAATGCTGGAAACAGCATGTATGTAGCGTTCGATTGTACACTCTCTCTGTGTTGACCATAGAGGTTCACCTTCGTCAACCTCCCCAAAATAGGTTCAATCCCTGTCAACCTTAAGTTTTGCCACTAACCTGGTATGCATTGCGATTTCGGCAGCGTTCAGTGCAGTTCGCTTCACAGTATTTCGCTGTACGATGATGGTGATGGTTGTGGTGCAATCGGCAGCTTTGTTCAATGTATTCCTCTGCCAGCTCTGATTTGCTCATCATCTCATCTAAGTTATGGGCCATTCAATTGGATTACTGAATCTATCTTCGCTAACCAAGAGGTAGTAATCCTCAACATTTCGCTGTTTCAATATATTTGCACCCTTGTGAAAAGTGGTACAATGCCACTGCTCTTGTCTTATCTAGGGCGAACACTGGTTGATGCCAGGACCTCATCTGTGTGGGTTTTTCAGTTGGACAATATACTCGCTAACGGGACTGGATGATGGCAACGGGATCGCTGATATAGTTACCGGGTGTGTTAAAGCATATCACTTGTGTAACTACGCTTTCAACAAATGCACAACGGAGACGGTTACCTCTCTTTGCAACTTGTATACATTTCCTGAAGGTCATTTTTTAAGTACCTCAATATATCTGAGGTTCAATTATTGTGTATTGGCAAACACACAGACATTAGATATCGTAGCTATTTTGAATTTTGGTCTTCTCCACGTGGAGCACTTTGGCTCAGTTCCTGATGGACATACATTGTGAGCAAGTTTGAGGTGGATGAAGTACGGAGAACAGTTTCTTTCATAATGGATCTGCAACTTTCTGATCGAGTTCACTCCCAGGAAAGGAGTCCCACCAGGGAGTAGAAACATCGTGCACCGTTAACAAGGTCATCACACGGATTGGTTGGGAGAGGGGGGGGGGGTCAGTCATCATTGATATAGTCTAAATTGAAACCAGTAGGGACCAGGGTGAGTTTGATTACGTCATCGGTGGTGAGTGAAATTTCCCACCATCGACTGGCCTAACCGTTGGTGTTTCCGTGTATCATTGGGTCTAACAAAACTGCATGTGAATTTGCAACTCAACCAATCTATCAAGTGTTATGGCGACGCGTTGGATGAGGTGAAGGTTTAGGGTAATAGAAGTGATTAGTGATTGACCGATGTATTGTAAGCAGCGACCGTATGCTGTGCTGACTTATCTAGTGGTTTGCCCCGATAGGTGCTCTCTCTATAAGTCCACCAACTTGGATGGAAGTTTCCATCTCCGCTTAAGAAGAGAACAGTATGTTTTATATTATTGGTTTCGATCTGATCTGGGATATATATCCCCTAACCAATGCGATATATAATTGATAGCAACAATGATTTTAATACTACCGATTTGCCTGATCTGAATACAAACATGGAGGCAAAACAATTATACTTTTTTTATAAAATCATTTCCCTTCCCGTCGTGTTTTGCCTGCCAGGAGTTAAGCAGCATCATACAATATGCACAGTGAATTGCGTTACACATATAGGTTAGTTTCACGAAAGAACATTGCGAGCAGGTGACGTGTTGGGAAAGCACATAGTGAAATTGTTCTCGAACCATCGACGCTACTTGCAAAAGCGGTACTTTCTTGCCCCCAGGAAAAGATGATACAATATGCACGCAGTGGTTTTGCTCATATGCTGAATACTTATCTTTTTTCAATATCAGTCAATGCTGTAACACCGTCAACCAGGATGCAACTTCATTTTGTGATGTGGTACTGTTGCTCAGTTTGGGAAATACTAGTTTTATCCACAACACTAAAACTATGTAGGATTATTGGAGTATTTAATGATGGAGTATTTAATTTGATCCAGGTGATTATAGACCAAGTCACACAACCAGACCGGCATAAAATTCGATTAGAAACAAGAGACCCGATAAAAAGTCAAATTTATCGACACTTTGCATTATGATGCTGACAAATAGCACGAACTACCAAAACCAAATACGTTGGAATCGATCAGAAAGCCACTACCTGACACCGCATATGGAATGTTCAAACAAACAGCACTATTCCTATCCATGGAGATCGTTGTTAGCATGCGGGTCGACTGGTTTTCACGGTCCCTGTAAGAAATGTTATTGATGAGGTATCATTCTGAGTTCACAAATTCCTCCTGCCCATACTTACAGCCAGCTATTGGACTGACAGTCAGCGTTTGATGAAACCAAAACGTAAGTCATTTCAGGTCTCCAGTATGTGAAAGTTGGGGAATATAGTTATTCATTGACAATAGTTTTGTTCATTGAACTTCGCTTCTTGATGTGTTTATTGCCCCAAAACTTGCGATCTCTAATCGCTTTAACAAAGAAATCTTACGTATACAGTATCGACAAGTAACCAAGAAATGCTGTAGAACCATGATATCTGGCTTAATTAAAATCCCGGTTACCAAGCTTTCGTACTTCAAGTGTTAGACCGAGATCTGAATTTGAGTTCTCAGTTGAAAGTACGTTTCGTACATTTCGTGTGCATTCTCAATGCACGAGTCCAACAGAATTATTTTGTTGGTATTTTGAAAACTCGATTAAATATTTAGATGGTGAATTTTTGTATTAGCCCATTCAGTTTTTCACAGGCACCAGACACTGTTGATGATGTGGAAGATCGTTGATTCCCCACTGTTTGTATGCAGTTAAATGCAATAGAAATGTTAATGATAACCAGCCGTGTAGCTCAAGAGTGATGGGTTTGAAGTCCCAGCTTGAACAATCGGAGTTAAAGTCCGGAAAGGGATACAAAAAGTACATACTGTTGACGAGTCCCAAACAGGACGAAACAGTACTCGATGAAGCAGTTCGCAGAAGTGAATGGCCAAACCAATGTTGACACTTTACTTAATCGCGTGGCGTTCACGTGGTTTATCGATTCTTGCTTCGATTGTTATTCATGAGTGGTAATATTTATTTGTTTAGCCCATTGGGACTACCATGTCTAGCTGCCTTTCCCCCTGTTCATGGCCTAAATATTGTTGATATTGATCCGATTCCCATATCTAACCGACCCGAGGTCGATGCTCTTTAGTGCCATTTGTTTTCCTTTGATCAACTCGTTGTACAACTGCCTTCCACACAACAGCACTCATGCCTGACTTTATTTGGATCTGTTCAACGACAAAGCTTAGAACGTTTTAAATTTTTGTTATTTCGCACAATCTTATTTGCAATCGTCATATCCTGACATTTTCTCCTGCTGGTCTGCCAGCAACAACAATGTTGAGCGATGTGTTTAATGAATAAGAATTATTTGAACAGAGAAGTCAGAAACATGGGTTTGCACAATGTATCCGTGGTCATTTCGCTGCATCTGTACACATGCATACTGCAGTCCAAGTGATTTTTTATAGTCAGTGAGATAACAGATTTGAGAGAAAAAAACAAGATCGCTAATCACAACGGACAACGCAACGCAAAAAAAGGGGGAACGAAATAGGGCAGGGGGTCAATCACCAAGGCAAAGCTAATGTGACTAACCATTCGCGTTGTTTGCATAGATCAGGTTTGAGAGTGTGAATGGCTAAGGCCTCGGAAAATTTCAGTAATTTTGTATTGTAGATGGCATGGAATGCGTGGGGTGGGGTGACACAGTGTTTTTGTTCGAGTAAATGTTGCGTTATCGGCGATCTGAGCTTTCTTCGATGAATCGATGACGTAACATTTGCAAAATTGTCGTCCATTGCTTTCTTAAGCCACACCGGGATGTGTTCGGCCATTCGGTGACGTAACTGCCTCTCTGTCCTGCCTATGTAGACGGCTGAGCATCCACACTTGAATTAGTTGAATTAGTTATAGTTTCCATTACTTAGGTAGTTGCGTGACAATTGACAGTAGGACAGTCAAGGAAGTTACCACCGGTATTTACAAGGCTCCAGCAGCTTACGCAGGACCGAAGCACCTATCCTTAAAATTGAAAGGTCGCGTATAATGCGCCAGTGTGTGGTCAATTCTGTTTTATGGCTGCATGACCCTTAATTTGGAAGATATTATTCGTCCATAAGCCTTCGATTGCCGATATTTACGTAGTTTGGCGCCGGTTGGATGGAGTAAGCGTGTAAACAACTTTGAAGTAATGGTTCCGTGGAAAATTCGCTATGACATAAAATTTAGATGAGTATACTTCGCTGGTTAGGGCACGCACTATGTATGTCCAGTTGTCGTCTACCTCATCGCGCCTTATTCACAGCTGGGGCTCCATGGTGGATGAAAGCACATGGAGGTCGATAGATGACGTGGAAACTAGTTATTAAGAAGCACACAGCGATTGGGTCGAGTAGGTGTCTCTCGTCTTCCAGTTTGGGGACAGAAGAATTCTGTAACTGGTTGATTGGAGACATTGAAAGATATGGCAACCAACCGACAGCAGTGACGTGGTTGCTGTCATTTCTTATTAGGCCAAGATGCTTGAGAAGACATATGTGTGCACAGTTAAGGTTGTGCACTTAGTATGTTGACAATAGAGGTTAACTTTCTTTGCCTCGCTCCAGTTAGGCCAAAACCCTATCCAGGTTGAACTTTCTCACTCACTTTGTGAAGAGCATGGCAGCGATGAGCGCAGTTTGCTTCTCTGCATCTCTCTGTACTACGATGATGATCAACATAATCTTAAAAAGGGCCCTCGGAGTGACTACGCCAAACATACGGATATAAGCTCGACCACAATAGCATCAATGCTCTTGGCACCGTCATGCTTGTCAAAGATCAATTATCAATATGCATTATTACCTTCGCACAACTTTCTATTCCAATAAAAGGACCGATCTATGGAACTGTTTCAAAGTCAAAGTCGAAGTTAAAGTCGAAATGGAATACCAGAGAAGTATGTTTCGATCCTCAAATAGTTGTATCTACATACCCCAGGTCGGTTAGGTCCATCTTTCACCATCCTTTGCGGTCTCCGGTGGAGTGTGGCAAGGCTGCTCTGTATCTCCATTCCTATCACACATTGCCGTGGAGTGCTCTACAGAATGCTTTGTCCGGTCTAGCAAACGGTGGAGTTAATTCCCTTCCAGGAAACATAGATTCCAACTTAAAACATGCCTTTACCTTGTTGGCGACAATACGCAAGCAATCAAAACAGAAAGAAGATAAATGTCGCGAGATGTTAACAGTTCGTTTAATCTTCTCAGTCGCTGACTTAAAAAAGGCACATGGGATTGATCAGTTATGGTGAACGAAAGTGTACGAGCATAAAAGATTATTAAGTTTAGAAGTAGAAGGTCAACTTCACGTTAAGTGGATTGCTNGGATTGCTTGTATCAGGAACGTCTGTGCGTACAAGGTCGGGTGATATATTCGAATAAGCAGTGCTTTACTAATCGCCAAAACTTTAGCATTTCGATCACGTAATAGTGGTTTGAAAGACAAATTGTTTCAAGTCAGCGACAGGGAAGATTAGACAAAATGTTAACATCTCACGACATATGTCTTCTTTCTGTTTTGATTAAATGGATACAGGGAACTCAATGCTTCAAATTTTTAAAACTAATGCGCAAGTGATCCAACATGCATTAAATCGCTTGGCGATCAAGGTATCCAGGTATGGTTTATACTTTGCACCATCAAGGTACAAATTGTTCAAGAATGGCAGGAGCCAGTGTTTGTAATTAACCTCAGTGGTGATCACATGGAAGGGCTGAGAGCTTTGAGTAACTTGGGAGCTTTATCGTAGTTACAGATGGTGTTGTGGTTGTTGATCACATCATAAACTGCAAAATCTATAGAAGTTTTACCGGCTTTGGCTTCGGCTCGTGCAGCCCGCCTTCCAGATTTGGGCCCAAGGGATGAGGATTGTTTTTGGCTAAAGACGTTAGGAGATTTGGCCCAGAAAAGAACTCAGTGGCGCGGATACTGTACGATCTGTCTGTTGTAATCCCGTGCTGCGTAAACAGCTTGACGAAGTAGCTCACCAAATATGTCCAGAGGTGTACGATGAAACTAACATTTCGTTTTTATTCTTATTATGTAACTACCTGATTACCATGTTGCTCTGTTCTGCACCCTGATCCCCTATCTTCCGCTATGACTATTTTCCCTTGGCATCATGCATGTTCATAGGCCGATGGTAATATATATATGTATCCCGAAAAGTTCTAACCGCTTCTATCAAAACAGGTTTCGAGACGTAAGCCCTTGTTTATTCAGCGCATGTTTACCTCTAGAATTTTATAGTTTAATATATAGATAGTGACGGACCAAATTAACTAAAACAAAGTTGATTCACGTGGTAAGTCACGTTCTAAGCGATCATCTTTAGTCGATGGTGATGTTGTTAAGACCATGTTAAAGCAAGACCATCTTCTGGCAACATCGGAGATCGCAGAAAGGTTTTATCCAGTTGAGCAAACCATTTCGGACCATATTCGGAAGATGGGGTTGGTTTGAAAATATTCAAATGGGTGCCACATGAATTAGGTCAGAATAATTTGGATGATCAAGTCGTCATAAACACATCTCTGCTTGTTCGGAACAAAATCGAGCCCTTCTCGAACATTCGAGGAAAAATACATTATCATTCTTTGAAACCGAACGAAAAGCTCAATTCGGAGAAGTGCCGTCAGCAACTGGATAATTTAACTGCAGCAGGCCAATGAAAGAGGCCGGCGATGTTCAAGAAGAAGAACATAATAATGCATCATACTTCGAGGCTCCATACTGATTTGGGGACTCGTTAAAAAATTGCAGAACTAGGCTGGCAAATGTTGTCGCATTCACCATATTCCCCTTACTTAACCTCCTCCGACTATCACTTGTTTTTGTTCTAATAAATATTTTTGAAGGACAAAAAGTGCAAAACTGAAGATATCAAGCAAGCACTGGTTCAATGTTTCACATCAAAAGATAAACTTTTTTTCAAGAATGGGATATACAAATTGCTCTCACTGTGGTAAGAAATCATTAATAAAATTGACAATTGTGGTAGTGAATAAAGTTTATTGTCGTTAAGAACAATTTGCATTTTCTTTTATTCCCAAAACGGGAGAGAACTTTCCGGTAGACGTAATATATATAGGGATCACAATGAAGTCTTCGCACTTCAATGGATAGCTACCGCCCGCTCAAGCTGGGCAGCCCCCAGCCAAAAATGTGCTGTCCCGTCCAAGTTCCGCTTGTCTCACTGGGTGCATTAGGCTAAGGGCCGAGAATCAACGCACCATCGAACAACTCATTGAACCGAAACCCGAAGGCCTTGCGTGACAGGTCTCTGGAGGCTCCTACATTGGTGCTTCGGTCACACTCCCGCGTTGGATCTACGCCCCACTGTCTTGTGGGTCAGACTTTTGGGTTGAAGGCTCCGGTTAGGGTTCCCAAAGAAAACAACCCTTAGTCGGTGTGGGCTGCCGCGAAGTATGTCGCACCGTAAAGTCTTAGGCATTAATTTGCAAACAACCTCTTTCCCATCGCTCTAGTTCTTTCTCTTAATCTCGTCTAATCCCAAACGCCTCCTGTTTACGCCACCCATCGGATATCACTCAGTGTTTCCCCAATAAGGGCGAACAATCAGAAGTTATGGGGTGTTTTGAAGCCATAATTCCCTTTTCACTGAAACGCGTTCAATGTTTGCATACTGTCAGATCGGTCACCTTGGCTAGAACCCTTGAAACTTTCAATTTATGTGTATGCTGTGTCTCCGAAACACGCATACAGGGCCCTACCACTATTATTTACCTGCGTTCTCCTGATCAAATCTCAACTTCACGCTTCACCCTTCGTGTACCGGGTGATTCGGCATCCAAATCTCGCGGTGTACCTGGTGTTGGGATTGCGCTAAATGCCAAGGCTGAACGCTCACTCCTTGACTGGATTCCAGTCAGTAGCCGACTGTGCGCTGTACGTCTCAACGGTTCAGCACGGGTCAACAGCTACAGAACGAAGCATCAATGCTTACTCGTTGTATCGGTGAATGCACTGACTGATTGCAGTACCTGAAATTAAGGATGAATTTTACAAGGACCTTTCTCAATTACTCCAAAGTTTTCGATAAACGGGCATTGTAGAGTCGCCGGAGACTTCAATGCTCCAGTGGGATCCCGGAACGAATAAGAAAGGCTTCTTGGCGGACCACATGCAAACCCCAGCCAACTGGACGGACAACGGAGTCCGCTTCTTCAACTCTGATCGGCTCACAGATTGTTCCTGTCAGGCACGAACTTCTGGCACAGGAAACGACACTGCCTTACATGGATACCGCCAACCTCTTCACCGCGCTGGACCCAAATCTACTACATCGCCATCAGTTACCGTTGGAGAGAGTCGATTCAAGACTGCCGTTCTTACTGGTCAACACCTCTAGATATGGACCACGCTTGATATGAACCAAACTCTACTTACACCTGGAAAAAACCACGAAAAGCCCAAGACAACGGATACCCACGATACAGCGTCAGCAACCGTTGCAAAATGGCTTTCGAAGCGGAACTCTCCGATCGACTGTCAGTTCAATCACCAGCCGGAAGGGCCCAATGAACGCTGAAAGCAAATCGAAGAAGTTATGCAAATATCGATAAAAGCAATGTTGGACCCTACCGCAAGCTCAAAACACAAACGATGGATCTCGTCGATCTTGACTAACCTGCTGGACGCTCGTAAAGCCCTCCCTCCTGATGCCATACATGACACAGTACGCAAGGTCTTCAAACCCATCTCGAGAGTTGATGGATAGGAAAGTGTACAAAGATGGAGAAAGTAGCGGCCATTGGTAAAAGTCGCAAGTTTTTCCGTCTGATTAGGAATACGGGCCTTAGAAAAACAGGTATAAGTGAAGTAATTATGAAATCCGATGGCACACTGATTCACCATCGACAACAACGTCTTAGTCGACGGACTGAACAGTTCGAGGCTCAGTTCAACTGGCTCCCATCGACATCTGAACTATCTACCTCCTCCGATTGGGCAAATACTCCCAGTTGACATCAGTCCTCCCTTTGAGTTGGAGGTTTCCCGGGAAATAAATTGTCTCAAAAGGCATAAGGCCTGCGACCTAGATCGGCTGTCCACATCGGTTTTAAGGGTGGAGGTTTAGCCTTGTTTTCGGAGTTGGCAAAACTCTTGGGCTCACTGTGGGAGAGGGAACAAGTTCCAACTGAATGGTGTGAATCGGTCATCATACCGATTTATAAGAAAGGTGACAGATCCTCTTGTGAAATCCACAGAGGAATTAGTTTAGTAAATATTGTATCTAAACTTATCGCTGGTGTTATACTCCGTCAAATATCTGCAGCACGTGAACGGTGTACGCATGAGAACTAGGCTGGTTATAGACCTTGTCGAGAGTGTATCGACCACATTTTCACTCTTCACCAGACTCTTCTTTTCATAGACCCACTATCTATGTTTTCATCGATTTGAAAGTGGCTTTTGACTCAGTCGACCGCTCTGAACTCTGGCGTTGTCTTTCCCTAAAGGCTGTGCACGAGAAGTTTATTTCAATATTAAGACCTCTTTATACTAATGGCCGAAGTCGAGTCGGAATTTACAGTACATTTTCGCCTGATTTCATCACGGAAAGTGGTGTTCGAAAGGGTTGTCCTCTCTCCTTTTCTATTTAACTGTGTGATAGGTTTGATTCTTGAAGCAGCCATATCCGGGTGCGAGAATAACGGCATTGATCTACCACCAGGTGGCTGACTGTCTGATTTGGAGTATTCACACGATTTTGTGCTGCTCATTGAAGATCCAGGTAAGTTCCAAGCTTTTCTTGACAGCTTGAATGCCAATGCAGCGATGTTTGGTATGTGTTTTGCACTTTCAAAGAAGAAAAAGAAGAATGGGTTGGCCCAGCACCCACCCTCACTCTAACTGGGAAAGTAATAGAACAAGTGGATAAGTATTGTCATCTGAGCAGCTACATCTCACCCAATGGATGCATCACGGATAAAGTGTCAGCTCGCATACAGAAGGCTCGATTGGCATTGACATGGCATTGGCACATATGTGGGGCCGTCGCGACATCCGGCTGACTGTTAAGGGTAGAGTGTTCGGCCAGTTCTACTATACGAAATAGAAACGTGGCCATTGAGAAAACAGGATAGAGATAGACTGTTGGTATTTGAATATCGCTGTCTACGCAACATTGCACGAATCTGGTGGGGCAGCCGGACGAGTAATGCTGAGTTTAGGCGCAGAGTTTTAGGTAGATGCTGTCACCCAATGGAGCACGTGGTCGACCTCCATAGATTAGGTTGGTTGGGACATGTTACGCATGTCACCAAATAGGTTGACACGGTGGCACAGGGGGTAGTTGGCAATTGCACTGAAAAAGTTGTAGCTAACTACTCAAGTTCACCCATTAAGTATGATCTGAAATGTAAGCCCCCGCTCACTAAACTGAACGAGTACAACATCCATTCGGGAGTATACTATAACAGCTGAAAATCAAACCAACGACAGGTTGAACATCATTGCATCATGTTTCCATTGTTCTCCGATACGGATCGGGCGAGCAACAAGAATTGATCGGGTTCACTCATGGATTGATTGGACAAGTCAGTTACGTCGAGGGACTTTGACGCTTACCTAGCTAACCCAAACAAGTACCGATACCGGATCGACTAGTGCGAGTCTTGGAATGCTCAGTAAATTGCAAATATGCGTAGCAGAGTTATCATCACCACATACCAGGACAAAAGGTAACTACATGAGCATGATAAACATTGAAAACCGGGGATCTGATAGTTTCGTGTCAGTTTGAGGGACACAAGTTGCTCAAATTACGGAAAATTACCAATTAGATTGGAGAGAAAGTCAGAGGGGAATCCGACTAGGATGGATAAGCGTGACAAGACGATTTGAAACGATGAAACAGTTGCACTGTAATTGATAAATGGTACTATCTCTTTGGTATTAAACTTTGGCCAAAATTGGTAAAGCATTTTGGATAACAAAGAAGATTAGGTATTATTTATACTCCTTCAGATAACATTTCTTAGGTCCTGAAAAAAGCGTTAAAGCAATCTATCTATATTTATCTGCCATCATCGGAAAAGCAGTTAGTAATTTGCCATCTATGAATCTCAAAATCATATAATAACATTTATTTCATTAGTTCCAAAAGCAGGCATTTACGTTGTCAAGTAAAGTAAATTTGAGCTTGCCAACCTATTAGTCAGTCATACCTTCAGCAAACCCGGGAGTGCAAATAGTTAGAACCCACGATTAACTACCCCTTGTGCCCGGGTTCGAGTCCACGTAGATTCGGTAGATATGTACTAAGGATGATTTACAACAAAGGTATAAAAGCTGTAAATGATTCACAGGCGTTTTCGTGCCGAGTAACAGGTTGCACATGTTTGACCAACACTGCGTTATAAAATTTAGTTTGATATCCCTGTTGGTTATTTGAATTCCGGTTAATTTATACACTCTCCTGTACGGACGAATGTGAACAAAAGCAGGGAGAACTTCATTTGTGGTCTGGTGTTTGGTTCAGTCCAATATACATTTACCCAACAAAACAAGAGATTCGAAAACAAAAGGGTCGCCGAAAAATCACGTGAAATTTCGCCATAAAATCAGGTGCCTTACGGTCAACAAAAATTGCATCCATTTGTTCCGTCCTGTCTACTCTTGAGTACATTTTTCCGTGAAAATGGAAAATAAAAAGAGAAAGCTAAACGTGAACTATTTGTTTACTGACACGTGTCTAAAACCGGACCGTTGATACTTAGTTCTAGGTATCACAGTCATCAGGGTAATCACTGGATTGCGGTAACTGTACCACCATTTTGTTCAGTTGGTCCGTCTAAGTGCAAGAGTCAGGGAGGTGGTGGTGGAGGGAGGTGGGTGGGGTGGAACAAACAAACCAGTGAGTTTTAGGAGGACACTTGAACCACAAAATGTTCTTGTGCGTATGTGAGTGAGTGCATGAAAACTCGCTAAAATTCCTTTTGATTTGGCTATGAATTTGGCTTAGTTCACCTAGTGGTCACAGGTTTTGAATACGTGTGGCTAAAACCGAAGAATAATGTAGAATTTTACCCCGTATAGAGTTACCAAGTGGTATCGATAATCCACCGTTTTGGTTTGAATAAGTTGTCTTTAAAATTATCAATTGTTCCACGATCCGAATTCCGTATACTCCTTAGAACACCGTTACGCTTACCTGAGCATATATTCTAAACCGCTTCGTTTTTTCATGTAAGAACCCTTTGCTAGCTTTCCTTCTAGAAGTGGATCCTACAAATGTCACTTAAAAGCATACTGACCCCATCAATTTTCATCAACTGAAAGGATTTTAGGTATTTCAGGGAAAAATTAAAAATAACTTTATTGCTAGCTTTCTTCCAGCCCCGATTTCTTTGATAAATTCTCAGCATATCTTCAAAATCTCTGGGTTCAGTATTGGATGAGTGTCAGCTCCAGCAGTACACGGACTGCGGAACGTTGCCCTATACTCTCTTTTTATGTACATTTCACGTGCACGCATATTCCGACTGGAAAGGCTGCAAAACGTTTATCCTCCCAGAACTGTCAAACTTTCGTTTTGACCTGTTCATCAATTAATTGGTGGTATTTGTCGACAACGACAATTGGTAATGGTTAATTCTCCTAGTTGGTTTTTACCCAATGCCCACTATGGGGTGAATAGATTACTTTATACCTGTGGTTGATGAGTAATGGTCGGGAAATGAACATCAATAAAATCAAACCTTTTAATGGCGGCGAATAAAATCTTAAAAACAAACTTATGTCACAATGAGATTTTATTTTTTACAATGAAAATGTAAAGGTAAAACAAGCACAGTGAATGAATTTCTTGGCACCTTGGAGGTTGAATCTGGTCAATGTTGAGTGCGCTTATTAGTCATCGAAGTGAATACACCGTGGATTATTGCCTTGTTTGAACCTCATCCACAACACATTAGGCAACAATGCAGACAGAACTAACCAAAAGGTAAGACAAGGAACAATAAATGAATAGNCGTATGTAAAAATATTTTACTAATTGCTGCTTTGCGGAACGCACTATTTCTTTGCTTACTGGAGGTGACACAAGCTTTTCCGTTACAAGTAAATTAGGCCGTGCTTGATTTGTTATTGCAGTTTCATGTTGCACATATGTACCCGGTTGTAGAGCAATAGCACCAAGACCAGAAGGAAAGTGACGCTATACGGTTCTCCGTTAGAGAACGAAACTACCGCGCGTTTTCTTGGTTCAATTTTCTACAACGGGGCTTCGAATAAGGATGGAATATGAGGTAGCTGCTTTACCTTTGTTCATTCTGATAACGGAAGAGCGGTTGACTAATTGAACAGTTCCAGTAGAACTAAATAGGGCACGGTGCCGTGGATATTTCTTTAGGATATACCGCGACGGTGGTACGGCTATCTTGTGCGGTCCTCACAAAAGTCATTCCTGGTTTGTTTATAATGTTTGCTAATCCTGGAGTTTAAAAAGATGTTCGTTGTGATATTTCGGGTAAACATACTCTAATAAATAGTACCAAATCATCTTACAATGCGTGTCTATTTCTTAGCTCAAGGGCAAAATCTCCAAAGTATGGCAGCCTATTGTACATGCACTTTGTCCTTTTGTCTATTGACATCTAAAACTTGAAACCATATTCATCTGGACTTCTTGGCCCGTACTTGAATTAGGCCGCTTTGATTTTAATTGGTATCAACTGCTCATCGAGCACAGTTGCGAAATAAGATATGAGCACATCTTTGAATTTGTAATAAACACCTGGTACAGGTGTTTCATTTTTCTCTACGAATGTCATACTTTCTCTGATTTTACCGGTCATGTTTTTCATCAACCCCTATATGTTTCTACTTAATGAAGGCCAGTAGGGAGCTTTACAACCAGACCTAGTGAACTCCAAATCGATTCCTCTGTAGTAAGTGTGTCAAGTGACTATGCCCACCGATAACGACTCAATTACCATGAAGAATATGGTTGATTCATGGAGCCGGTGCAATTGCAAGACTGAATCTGGACTTTGAGAAAATACATTGAGAATTTCTCAAATAACCAAAAATTTGAAAAATTGGTTGATTGGAGCTGACCATCCTTATGAATTCACCTTCACGTAATTCATCAGTTCATCCAGTCAACTATACACTAGGAACCACTACACTAGAGCTTCGCTCTAATTTGAGTTCATCAGTACATATCGACATTTCCTTCCGGAATTTGAACTACGAACCTGTCGCATTTGAAAAATTCTGGAAAAGAACACAGTCTAACAGGCATGTGGTATTCTTGACGTGTAGTCGACCATGGTTCCCCGAAAAATCAATTACAAGATATTCTATCATGTGACTGAAAAAAATGAAGCGATAATATAATAATGAAATCAGGTTTCCACTGAGATGTATCATAAAAAAGGGGCAACAGTAGTTATACTACTCGCAAGTAGGTAAAATCGAGTGTGAAGAATAATACAAGTGGGGTACAGGCCAACAAATGACCATCCACTTAACAACTGATGAAGTAACGTCGGTCCATTAACATGGACCCACTCGAACATTCAAAACCCCTCGCCCTACACGCACTCAGACGGCATGCAAAACATCTATCGGCATTAAATTATCATGTCCGAAAATTTTCATTCCTCGGCACTTTGTCTCCTTTCACCACGTTTGATTTACTACAAATGTGCTATATTTAAATAGCCGATGGTGCACCAGGAACAGGCGGGTTTACTGAATTGCGTTATCATGAATAATAATTCACTAATACATCCGCATAAACATAATCGGGTCAAGTTTATAATGCGCAATAATAACAGACCCAAACATGGTCTTACCTTTAGAAACTAGATGAGGTGGTGAGCGTTCGATGGAACTTAGCACTTATGGCTTTGCCGTTCAGAGCTTTCAGTCGTACAGCTGACTGAATGACACTGCATAAGCTAGTTTCAGTTTCTGATTGGATATGGCACACATCTCGTCCATAATAAAAGGGATTTCTCGCATACACGTCGATGAGATTACCAGAAAACTACTTAACCTGGAAGAAACCGAGTGGCTGGATGTTCAGTAACGCATTTTTGTTTCATTCAATGAAAACAATGTATAAGTGAAAAACAGATTCGAGGAGTTTCGTGTAGAAATGAATTTAGTGAACTGAGAGCAACGGATTTCGAAACATGAATACATAATTGACCGGAGGATCAAGACTATCCAACCTTATGGATTGAAAACAGTTGAACTAATATGAAAGCATTTGGCCGTTGCCAGTTAGTTTTACAGAACATGCCGGTGTGCAAATTCCGTTCCAGTAACTTATGCTGCTTGATGTTCACGTTTTTGAGGCTCACAAATTCACTAACTGTCCTTAATCCGGTTTCCCGTAATTTTGGTTTGAGCGATTTTCCCCCGACAATGAAAAGAGTTTTTCCTTCCTTTTGACTTAGCACTCTATGTTGTCCACCAATCTTTCCTAACATATTTAGAACATCCGTCTAGAACAGCGCTAGCTATATGCACACAAGACTCCGTCTTCTAAGATGTTCATGTTTTGTCCCAATACCTTTCACAAGGAATATTTTGCTGCTCTTGGAAAACTGTTTGCATCTTTTTCATCCGTAATTTAACCCACTACCACGTCATCTGGCGTACAATAACCACTTTTAAGTTTATGGAACTAGTGATTTCGAAACATTGCTGTCATCAGGAATTCCGTGAGATTCTCAATGAACTCCAATGTGGCGTCTACTGCTAGAGTCTACTACAATCTGTGGGCAAACATATCACACGTTTGTTTATTCACCACTGACCACTATGGCGGGTTGCATGTGCTATGTTTCAATGAATCCAAGTTGTTCGACCGAGTTCGACATGATGGATTCCTGGTAAAACGTTTAAAGTTTGGATTGTCTAAGTGTTTCATTACTTGCATACGAAGCTTCATATGTGAGCGCTCGATCTCCGGTCTTGTTAATGAAGTCACATTCGGAACAATCCGGAATCCTGTAAGGAACACTGATATTTCACATCCTCTTTTGTTTCTCTATCAACAGTACTTTATCTGAACCTCTAGATTCCATCCATCCTTTAACCATTGAATCCACCCAAGATAGTTCTCTTTCTTACAAAATGTATCGTGCTTTCTCCATCACCGTCAGTCACAACCCATTGCCTGCTTTTGCGTTATTCGATTAAGACCGCAGAATCATCGTTATTTGGGTCGGTGAAAACCAAGTTTTTTTCAAGGCTTCAACAACTTGCGTTTATGTATCTCGTAAACGCAATCTCTGTAATATCAATCTGTATTTCGATTACTATTCGTCTGATTCCCTACCTTCTGCATTTATGCTTTGAATCCTATTTCCCAATACATGCATTGTTCCCCTTATCTTGCTGATTTTGCAATGCGCGTGCTTGAAACGCGGTACGGTTTTCACCCCTCTGTGCCTCACTCTCCACAAGGCCCAAATACGTCCCGCATTGTGATGCGGTAGCCCAGTCTGGGCGAGCTGCTCTTCCCCTATGGTACTTTCCAACTGTGTTTACTCTCAATCGAGTCATCTTATTTGTGATACGTCACTATCATCCAATATTCGACCGCTTGGCAATCACCCTGATATCGCTTTATTGTTCCATTTGCATCTTTTCTATGGAACTGCTGGTTTGTTCTCTCCACTATCACAATTATGGTGCGCAATCCGGTCCTAAACGTTATGTTACCTTACCAAAAACCGTGCTGCTTCCAACTGTTAGTGTACAATTTTGGACTCCTGTAGGGTGCTGTACTTTGTCTATACTAACCTTCAACAATCATCAGTGACTTTATCTCACCAGCTAAGATCTCGAAATATGCTGATGACGTGGTTTTATGACAAACCAGTTCAAATTTATCTGATAATGAGTTATTTTTTGACATTTTAGCATAAGTGCAAATGTTGTTTGAACAGTCTGAGCTCCTTTTTAATGATCCACACTGCTTCCAAAGCATATTTGGTCTTGCGCGATATCAGTATTCCTTTGAATCTTCAACAAACACTTTCGTACTCATTATCATTACGCACAATACCAAAATGCCTAGTGGTCACCAATGATAGTAATCCGCGGTGGACCTCCCACTTGTTGGAAGACAGCGTCCCTCGTCCTTTCAAACGCTCATGCTACGACATTCAGAGTGGAGCATACAACTCTATAACCTGTTGTTTTTTTCCAGTAATATTGTTTCGGACTACTTAAGGAGGGTTTCAGTACACTTCACCGCGGCTTGCTAGTTATTGATTGTGTTTCTGTTATTCGTATAAACACTGTACTCCGAGAAATTTGTTATCTTCCAACAATATTCGATGATCAATGCATCTGCAACTTTTTTAACGGCCCCAGTCACCCGTTCAATCCTGATCTATTTTCTCCCCTTTATCATACTAGAACCAGGTTTGATTTTCGCTGCGTGGTATCCCGTGTAAACAGTTATCCCAACTCAGTAGTAACCTATTTACCTTGAATTCCAACTGACATGAAGAAAGTCCTTCATAAACTAAGTGTAATCTACGAAAACCGCAATTTCGGTTCATCGTTTGTCATCGTTGTGAACGCCATTTTCATCATGCTTCCCAATGAAACAGTGAATGCAATT
>UZAN01043918.1:8647-21770 GCA_900618425.1 Echinostoma caproni
CATTATGCACGCGGCGTCTGGGTTGGTGAAAACCAAATCGGATTTCGTGTCAAATGGCGATATGATGTCACTCAGGACATGCATTATTCACGTGACTTGTGCAGTACTGTAACCGCCTGTTCTATCATTGTTCGTTACGAGTGGAACAAAAACAAACAGAATCATATGTTGATCATTCTGTTCACACGCTGGAGCTCGATAAACAAAATATGGCCTTTTTACTTAACTAATTTTGTTCACAGTTAATTATCAACGCTATGAAAACTGTCATAAGATAAAATGATACCAGTGATTGAAAAACAGAATACAGTCTGCCATTTTAGTTGGAAAAAAATAATCAGGCTAAATGAGAACTGTATGGTTCATTGTGAGCTCCCCAGACACAAAACAGACTTGTCAAGTTCCCTCATTTGGCAATTCACTGTTGGCTTTCGATTCTCCTAGAACCTGTCTATGCGGGGCGATCACAATGAAAATGGCTTTCGCCGTTACTGATATGTGCACCGATTGGCTCTAAGACTGTCAGTACGTCTGTTGACTATCTTTTCGCAGAAAATTAGGCTTCACAAATTTCACTAGTCTATACTTCTTCTACATCCCCTCTCACAAGATTTCAGTTCAGTCATTTTTTTTGGCACCCTCAGATACGGATATTGTTCATTTCTGTTCTTTAACTCCGAGCTGATGAACTAGTTCTGTACTGTCTTCCTGTTTCTTTTTCGCGAGGAAACTGTTAGTTAGTTTCCTAGCGTGATAAAGAAACTTCGGAGGTGAAACTCCACTCTCAGGGAGCAGAAGGCTACGAACACGCACATATCGCGCAAGCCACAGTTAATAGCCACCATTTCGAAACGGTAAGGTATATTTACTTTTTCATTCTACTTTTATTTTATTTTATATGTATTTAGGATTCCACTCTGGGATTGAAAGGAAGACGATATTCGGACATATTATCCAAGACCGGGCATAATTTGAACAATGATACGTTTGGGGAAGATTCAGATGTGTATTGTTCCTCGCGTCAACTGTTATCCAACTCTACCCATGGTCATTGTCGCCTATCCACATACCATCGAACGAGACCAACCGAGTTGGAGTCGGAGCTTGCTACGAACGAGCCCGGGAGCATAGTGGTTCCCGTTGAATATGTGACAGTAGAGGTAAGGTTAATTGTGGTAATGAGTCTGTGGCTAATATTTTATTGTTATATTAACTTGCTTTCTGTTAGCATTTAGGTTTGCATATAGGTAAGTCGTGGAACGTTTTTCTTTTTTATAAAGATTATTGTACCATTTGTTTGGCACAAAGTCTGGCCTCAGACGTATGCGAAATACAAATATGATATAATATATATATATATATATATATATATATATATATGCATTTCAGTAAAAGTACTACACTCTACTACACAATGAGAAGTGATTGCAGTCAAATAACCTTTGAACAAAACAGGTCAAATGAGGGATTAGAGAGTTTCTGTACACATTTCTTCTGCCATTGGTGGAGTGACTGTATGTGAAAACGAGAGCAGGTATTTGAGTGGGATAGGTAGTCAAAGTCATAGTTTTATTCTGGTGAATACTTATAAGCGGTTGCTTTCCTTGTCCCATAGACTTCAGCACAGATGGATCGATTTACTTTTCATGGAAAGATGAGGAATGTCACAAATTATCTTTATTTCGTGCACTGCTACCGATGTCAAAATTTAAAACGTCTTATTTTCATCCGGTTTGTGCTTGAAGGAATCAATTATGGGTGCAGAAACAACGTGAGGTGATAGAGAATCCCAAATACTGCATACTCTGAGGGCAAATAAATGACGCCGGCATTCTAGTCGACATTTTTGGAGCACTCATTTGAACGAGTGTTTCCTGAGGTGATTGTTGGGCGACAATGCAAGCCGTGAACGAAATGGGCGATCAGGGTTCTGCATTGTTTGATACACAAAAATCAAGTCCCCTCGAATTCGCCGATACTGTGTGGAGTACAGCCCCAATGATTTCAGTCTTTCCACATAAATCAGAAAGGTCTGTGCTGAGGATACTAACTGACTTTCTGTGTTCGCCCACCAATATCGCCGAAGCGTTGCTGGTGTCTGGTGGGAACATTGGGCATTCAGTGACGACGTTAGTCGTCAAGTTCTGGGTGCTGGTAGTCTTTCCCATAAAGAAAGGAGTTTTAGACTACCTTTGGCGTACATCTGCGCATAGTCTACCTTTGTGTGCTGTCCTAATACGTATTGGACAAGGCTGGCAGAAACATCGCTGCGGTTAGACTATGAATTGATGTAGAGGTACGGAAGAGTTATCTTCGACGCATTCCGTCTTTCCGGTTGGGGCTCAAAGGATATGGACTGTCGTAGCTTTCAGGCGCTAAGGTATATGGCTCAATACGGATGTCAGTGGTGGGAATACTGCACGGTCTGCCTGTTGAAATCCTTTGCACCATAAAAAGATAAACCACCCAAAAATATCAGAAGGGGTTTTACTTTTCATTCTGTAATTTTTTCTTTTTCTCACGTAGTTAGTAGTAGTGGTTAGTTACCCAGATTCTTCTTTTTCTACTTCGTCACGGTGTCGCCATGTTTGTTCTCAGGTCGGTGTTATATATATATAATCTTGGCAAACGTCCCGGAGTTACTGTTGGTCGCATAGCTCATCAAGTAATACTTTGAGAGTAAATACTAGAGCTTAGCACCTCGATATTCATCAGAATTTGAGTGTGACAGGGTTGTGGAATATCGCTGAATCAGGGGGATTGAGCATGATTTAATGTTTTTATGACAAAGTGTGGATTCGTGGAAGAGTATCAGGGATCATATCTTGATTTGAGTGTGATGTAATACCTTGCCGTATGACGAACTCGTCAGCATAGTTGAGGAAAAGAATATCACTAGTGTAGATTGAAAACAGAGTGAAAAATAGCAACTTACTGTTTACAGTGTGCGTTGCTGATGCCGTGTAAAGTAGTTTCTCAACCACCTCGGTAAATTACAGGGGAAACTGAGCGATTCTAGGCTTCAGTGAAGAAGCCAAAAGAAGCTGTTTTAGAGAGTACCCCCTTGGAGAAAGTCTATTCCTGTGCATATCCCTAAAGAAACATTCACAAGGAGCTAGCTTCTTCTGTCTGTTTGACGTAGTTGTCAGAAAAGTTTTATTGGCTGAAGTATTACCTTGGTATTCTTGATTGTAATCATATGGTTTAGCTAATACCGTGGTCCTGATCAAGTTGCGTTTATAGTGAAATGCTGGAAAACATGGACTGAATCTTAGGATCAAACAACAGGTGTTTATTTTTATGGCTGCTTCGAAATCAATCAATTAGCTTACGAATCCCCCCATTCGTTTCTCATTTATTAGGTTTCTGTGTTTAACCATGGTGTTGAATGTGTAGTTTTCTGCATCTCTTCCGTGTTGCGGGGATAATCGTACTTTTGGGACCCTCGTGATGGAACTGCAATATTACTTCGTCACTGCATAGGGGCAGTTTGTTTGCCTCAGGTTATTGACCAGCCCTCTTACGCTGATCCACTTGTGTCTACGCGTAGCGACCTACTTGACTGATTGCAATTTTACCAATGGATGCACATTTTTTTCCAAATCGAAATGTAACAGCTCTCTTTCCCGCTTTCATGGCGTTTCTGTTTACCTTACCTCTCCTTCATTGGTTAAATCAATAAGGGCTTGGAAATGAGCCGCCTGTTAGAAGTGGCTTTGCGTGCCGCTTTGCGTTCCGGTTGTGACTACGTCCTCGTGTTAAATCCACGCGCAATCGGATTGAAACCGAGTCATTTGTCTGCCGCAATCCAATTACTTACTGGCACTCATCAGTCAATCAAGCCGAACCATATTAAGGAGGTAAGTGCAGCGGATTTCATCTCTCTGGTGTTTCGTCCACTCGTACGGATCATTGTTATCATAACCCGTTTTCTAGGCCTGTTTCCGACACCTTTGATATGTCTGCACGTGAAACCTGTCGATGTGTCCTGTTCCCTCCGGATTTATCATGATAGTTAAGGATCGATTTTATTCAGTGTCCTTGTGACCAGGTCAAATATACGCTGTTGATAGTGTTTGATTTATGCGTATCACTGGTAATACCATGCACTCGCGTTTGGCATCATCCTCCCACTACTTTTGTATCCATTGAGTTGCGTATCGCGGAACGCCTTGTGGCTTGAAATTTGTTGAAATTTATATAGGACTCCTTTCTGCGATATACTGTTGTGGTAAGCTAACTTTCACTGTATTATCCCAGTTGATATTCCTAATGTCTTTTCCGTTCCGATAGAGTATTAAATTTAGGTGCCTCCAAGTCTCACATGCACCAGTGCTTTTATGTTCTTTACAAATTCTCCCTGCCTTGCATTGATCGTTGCTTCTAACACTCGTCCCCTGGTAACCAGCTGTTATTTCACCGACGAATAAATTGAGGTTTCAGAATAATGCTCTGACGATTGTAATCAAAGATGGCACCGCTATATTCTATACCATGGCAATTTAGGGCGGATTATGGTTTGGTCATGTAATTTTATCGTGGGGTGAATCATATGTGAGTGCTTTATTTGAGGCTTTTATTGAGACGGGGCCTGCTTATGATGGAGTATAGGGAAGGTATAACCTTCACACCCAGAGCCATTATTAGGCTAAATTTGAGTTCTTTCTGTCGATATGGACATTTTAAAGGCAGAAACTGTTTAATGTAACTCTTGTATCTGACTCGTTTCAGTTTCCCGATCAGTCATATTCCTCACCGGTAGATATCGTCCTCGGTCTTACCACACCGAGTTCGCATATGGGGCGTTCCACGTCCAATATCTGTTCGCCCGGCCCTGTATCCACTGCACTACCCAACAACCCGTTTGCCAGTCCAAGTGGATTATACTTGTTGGGTCTGCGTGCTGGTCGTGGAGTGATGCTCGGTGCACACCAACTGACTTCTTCAGTCGAATGGGCCACCTCAACAACTGGAACTCGATTATGGACAAATTTGTCTCGCTGGTTTTCCAATTGGAATGTGGTTTTTATGCGCGATCGATTGAAAGAGGTCAGTATAACCTATCTATATACCGATTGATTCACTAATCGGGAAACATTACTGAGTAGAAATTCCAACTTTGACTTGTTTGCACTGAGTCAAGTGGCGGAGCGTGATCGCAACTCACATCCATTCACACCATCGTGAATCGTCTCTGCATTCAATGAGGAGAGGTGACCGCTTTGTCTTTAACTTTCTATGCTGGTGAAAAAAAACAAGTCACAATTGTCAGTCATTGCTAGCTGGACTTAACGGACGATTACAAAATGCGTTTGATCTGGCTGAACACCATGTCTGAATTTTCGGGAGAGTTGCAGAGAATTCAAGCGTTTCAGTTGGTTATAACGAAAGTCGGTTCCATTTCTTAAATAAACTGAGAGAAAATATCCCCAATTGCGTCGCAAAACATCCCTTTGAGGAAGCCATATGAATCTAGTAAAGCGAATTGACAGATATGTTGAGAGCGACGATCTGTAACACTCACGATGCCAGTTCAGTGTCTAAGTGAAAATCTGTTTCTTCTTAATACAATTCATGGACAAATAACCATGCGCGGTTGAAGACACAAGTATTTTCACGTTACTTCTCAACTCCTTCCCACTAACTGGCCTCATGAACACATTTGTTCCACGCTAAACTGATCCGATTTGAAGAAAACACTGCATTGTTTCCCAGACGAAGCGGTCAATCTTCGCCTCAGCCGATTGACGCGCTTGAATTCTCCCCAACTATCCCGAAAACTCAAGCCTGACGTGTTCAGCCAGATTAAATGCGCTTTTTAATCGTCCATTTAGCAATGACTGACAATTGTGACTTGTTCTTTTTTGTACGAGCTGCGAAAGGTCCGAACGAAGCGGTTGTCTCTCTTCGCCGTATGCACAGACGATTCACAAGGGTGTCAATGGACCTGTGAATTGTTCTCATGTTCTGCCGTTTGACAAGGTTTCATCGGATTTAAATGCAAATGAACAACTAAATATCGTTGTTTCAAGGTTTGGCAATTCATCTTTCCCCTCTATCGATCAGGCTACTATCATGTCTAAAAAAGCGGGTCTAAGTACGAACAACTGACTGATGTAACTCTTTTTGGCGTGCAGTTGTATTTCCCTAGATACTTGATGGTATGCGATCGTGAACTACCAGAAAAGAATTTAAATTTGATGTTATTTAAACTTTGACATCTTTAGTCATTCCAACAATACATACAATATGCAATATGAATTGCACTTATGTTCCCTGCCCTGTAGTTTGCAACGGCGACTAAATGCCAAATTTTAACGTTAATCACCAGAAACTGATAATTGTTTTTCTGTTCTTCCGCGTCTAGTGCTGACACTTTCCGTTTGGTTTTGGTGCACCTTTGCATCATTCTTCATTCTATAACGTCGCTTATGAAATCGACCCCGCAAGTGTCATTTGATCCAGTCGTAATTTCGTTCAATTTTATCGTATATGTATCAGTTATGGAGTATTGCAGAACTATGGCGTACTTAGAAAGGGAGTACCTCAACCCTACCTATTTGGTACATGTACCCAGGCCATCCACGAGGGTAGATTTGACGTTTGCGAATTTATTACTGCCGCAGTTGAATTCATTTCCACAATCAGACCAAATGACCAGGACAGTGAGCCTCCGCGATTATCTTCAACGCATCTGGCGTATGTGCCACGATTGGTTGAAGAAAGCAGGCTTATCCATCAGCTCGTATTTTAATGAAGCTGATCGGACGACACCCGTTTTCACGAATTTAGATAGCAAGCTTCTCAAAAACAATCCAAATTTCCAATCGGATGCTCTTAACTATATGGGATGGAGACAAATGGAATACAGGTGGATAGGCCCCAGTTCGCTAGTTTCCTTGATGATGAAGCATACGAATGGAGTCTGTAACGGGGTCTGTAATATCTAATGATTGATAATTTAATCAGAAAACTGAAACAGGCTTATCAGTAAAATCTCTCGTTTCAGTCGGACGAGGCGGTCAACGTTGTCTCATAAGTAACTCACGAGGTGATGACTATTCTCTCTAATCTGTTTTAGCATCACGCGACGATGACATTATTTCCCTAACAGAACGTATTTTATCAACTAAACTGTGTTTGAATGAGCGTTAAGAAATTTGAATAAATAAATCAAAAATCGCATGACACTTGTAATTTCACAGTAACTTTTAATGAAATCCACTTTTCTGAGTATTCATTCCGTACTCGTCCACTGGATGTTTCCAAAAATATCAGGTTGATAAAATTTTGTTATTTCAAAGTATTAGTGTGACTAAGACTGACTGGCAACATTCTCATCTGGTTATTTCGTATTGACTTTGACTCATCTTTTGGCCCAGTTTTCAGTACATTGTATTGTATAACTTATACAAGCTTAACGGCTGGCACTGCGGTTGAAAAGAGTTAACACGTCAACGGTCGTAGCGAATACATTGCACACGGAATATCACATGGTATTTTACATGTGTATGAGTCCAGGCAGTTTGCTGAACAAATCACGGCGAAGCAACCTTAACAGCTAAGAAATCAAACAATGATATATTTGAGAAAACTGAAACAAGCATTTCCCGAGATTAATTTCAAAAGAAAAGACCATACAGCAAAATCGTCCTAGACATAAATCGTGCAGTATTGCAATATGGTCTTTTCTTTTGAAATGATATATTCGTAGACGTATTATTGCCAGGCTGCTCAGGCCGGTTCGGGTGGATTTTCTTTGGTTAGGCAAAACCTGATTCGCAAGACAGATGCGCATTTCGTGAAAACCGCAACCCGTTGCAGTCCGGTATCCGGTTTATCAGACGACACATTCTCTTTGGATGGGGTTAAACGTTCAAGGTGCCAAATATACCTCGATACCCAATCAAGTTCATGATCACTGTTACAACTAGGAAGTTATGGATGTATATGGCTTTTAGCAATTTAATATTTCGCGCGGTGCAAGGGAGGGATCACCAGTAGTAGCACACGATACCCATGCCCAACCTTGAGGCTTTCGGGGACACGGGAGATAAAATGTTTGATTGACAAAATAATAATAATAATGTATAATATAATATAATATAATTGAATCATAAATCATTGTCCAAGGTTTGATTGGAGCTCATTAGTTTTGTCTCTCTGTTGGTGAGTACACGTGGTTGATGGGGTACGATAACTCTTATGTATGTTTACACGAGATGGAACAGGCTAGGATTCAAAGCCTGTGCTGGGATGCGAACGATACATGTTAATTCACTGCATGAAGGTTGATCAAGGTCTGAACCAATCCTCTTCCCCAAAATGAGACAAGAATCTAGCAGGCGATCAGAATGTTTCGTAATCAACTTATTTGAGGAAATCGGGGAAACCCGACTAATTATTGATGAATCGCTTAGTAAAACTCAAAAGAAATGGAAACGAAAGAGAGATTAAAAACACCGGCACACAAGGTAGAACTGACTAACTGGAGAGCACGAAATTGTCTTGTTTTTAATTAAAAATTATAGACTTCATAGTTTACCACTACAGATGCGAATGTGATTGCACCAACCATAATTGCTATCCATAAAGACTAAAGCACTTTGGTGCCTTACCACCATGAAATCAATGCGGTTCTCGTCCGTCATGGACGCATCGATTGAAATTTCACCCTTCGACAGTTACTAGTGTACCTTCATGCTTATTGGAAACCAACATTCATTGCGTTCTTAGGTATCCGCGAAGCTTTCGACTCGGTTGATTGGACCGCACTATGGAACTGTTTACTCAGAAATGAGGTGCCTGAGAAGTTCATTTTGCACAACCATTTGGTACTCTGTTGATGCATCGTCCGTTTATGCGATTGTTCCATTGACGTAATCTTGCTCCCTGATTCAGATGAGCCAGGATAACGAGCTCCTTTCGACACCAATACACTTAATTTCCTGCTAGACTGTATTAAACATGCATGCTTATCCTATGTCCTTGGTGTATTTGTCAGTCTCGAAATTGAATCCTGTTTCTTTTGACCCAATGTACAGTTTAACTATCTTCTGCATTCAAATAAGTTCCTTTTTGTCGAGTTTCATCTGATCCCGTGTAATGTCATCAAACCAGATCACACAACCGCCTGATCTACTCTCCGTGGAGCAACACATTGGTCTTGGCATTGATCATCTCTTGGAAGACAGTATTACTGTTATCATTCCCATGGGACCTGGGCATGCGGACGACCTGATTGATCCAGAAGAAGATTTAGAACTGGTTGATGTGCAGAATTCTAAAGCGCTAGCAGTCACATTAGAGCTGGCAGTGTGCAACGCCTCCGGGAAGCGATCTGTTGAAGTGAGTTGAGAAAAGTTGCACCTCTGGACGCTTTCCCTCTTGCGATGCACTGCGCTCATTTATAATTAAAACTTGTTATTGTTTTACCAATACTAATACTATTACGCATACAATTATGCTGTGCTTTGCGAATCATGCCAGTCGTACTCCCCGGGGAACATTTGAAGTGTAGTACAATTGGGGAATTCGGGTTTTACGAAGTATCATCGATGCGCATCCATTTGGGACTTAAATCCAAATGACCATTTTAGATGGACCTACTGCAATCAAAATATGTTGCAGAATGAGATTATCATACCTCATTTCTCAACCAAGCTTTGCACCATCATCATTTGTAGAAAATAAAATGTTTCCACATTCGTTGACCTCAGAATATTCTGATACTTTTTGATCTGACTCGCGTACAGCGGCATGACTAAAGTTGGTGCGTCGAGGTTAAAGGACCACTGTGGTGGCTAAATGATTGTGGGTTTTAGATAAAGCTCGAAGGAGAAAGGTGTAGCAGTTTCCCTAACTCTCAGGATTTTTATTAATATTAATAACGCTGCTTATGTGAGGGAAAATGTTACCAAAAACTTTTGAACGTTCCTCTGTTACTAGTCCGCTCTTTTTGTTTCACAATAGTCAAGTCAAGTCAGTAGTAGCTTTATGCACACAGGTGGGTGAATTTTCAGCATTTACTGTAATTAGCAGTTTAAAGACTGAGACCCGTAGGGACGAGGGCCTATTGTTCGGTTACAAGAACGGACGGCGTATTAAATAACCTGATAGAATAGGCAAAATGAGCTTTCACAATGATTAATTTCACCGTTTGTTTCTGGTGGCTTACAAATGACAGGCCCTTTAAATGTTCTTCAAAATTCAGAATTTCTGCTCTGTTTCTCATCATTTTTTTTATTAACTCTTTAATGTGCGTTGTCGTTACTATATTTTCAAAGCAATACGCCTCTTGGTTTGTACAACTATTTCTCGAAGAAGATTTCAATGATAATTTGGTTTTAACTCAATGAATAGATGATCGAACCAATCATCCACTTACCTATTTTCCCACTCATTTATATTCATACACGATTGGGTTTCTCCCGCTTGAGTAGATACAATCATTCCGCTATCCATCCGGTTATTCTTATTTGATAGATAATCATAATTACCAGTGAGACGTCATCGCGCTCGAGGTCGCATTCTGTCAGCACTCCACCTATCATGGATCCATTATCACCAGATTCCCTACGCGGTCCATCCTTATCCCGCTCCACACGCCTGCGACCGATGATCAAGGTGTCGGTGCATCACTACATGCGATCGGGTCCAAGCACCACTGAGGCTTCGTCCCCTTCCATTCCGTCTGACACTTATCCCAGACGTGGCGAATTGATTCGTTACGCTGCAGAACATCTGGCGAGAGGATCGATGCTTGTTTTTGTAGAACCGGGTAATCATCAGATTCCATGTTGAATCATTGAAATTTATGCGTTAATATCTTTTCAAAAGCCGAGTAACGGATTTATTCCATCTAGAAGTGAACACTAAGCCTCGAAAACAGTACATGTGGTACGATTGTTTAACAAACAGACGTCAGTAATCAATGCAATCGGGGTTTCTAATTTACTCTGCATAGCCTGACTGCCAGAAGTCTGGAAACCACAATTTCATGTGTTGAATATAATGTGGATTGATTGTAGCTCGGGATGTGGATGTTGCAAACAACAATTTTAGCTGGGAGAACACCAACACCATCAACAGCATCTCGAGGTATAATCATTCAACATTACCGGACATTAATATTGATATTCGTCTATCCAAGGGTAGCGTTCCATGGAATTTTTCTAGATTATTATTTCATTCAGTTTCAGTCTAAAATCCTCCCTTCAACTTTCTATTGAGGTATTTAGAAAGACCTAGGTTTAAAAAAATTGTATTTCTTAACGTTTTTTTCTTGAACCCTGAATGCTCATGTGGCATACTCGGTTTTTGAGACGCAACTGCAAATAAAGCAGTTTTTGTCAAACATTGTCTAACTACTCATGAGTAGCTGACGTTGCTACGTGACAGATCTAATGCTGGTTTCGATTGGAACAGTTATTCTTAAACATTGTTGATGTATTTCCTTTTTATTCCCCTTTTCCCGACCTTGAAAAAACTTAAAAGCCATTCGTCGTGGCCAAGTGATAATCAGTCGTGATTTCATTTGATTCATTAAATATAGAACTTATTGGTCTCATCAACCCTTGCCAATAAATTCTAGACGACCCTCTTCATCCACTGCACCCTGATTTATCCTCTTGTCATTCCCTTCCGCCTACGCGCTCCTCCGTTTGGCATCCACCTTTTATTATTAAAATTTCCAAGAATTCTCTTGTACCCTACCTGGACCGACTCCTAACCAATAAGGAACAGGTCGTTAGTGCAATACATCAGAATTCGCGCATATAAAGCAAACTCCAGCGACATTCTTCATGTTGTTTATTGTAAAAAAATGTATATTTTATTTATCTTAATAACCAGTGTATATGTTTGACCAAGATGTAAGGATATAAACTTATCCAAGTTTCACAAATACAAAATATGTGATCGTCAGTAGATTGGTTGAATCCCACATCTACCGCTCAGTGATGGAAAATGACTGTCCAAGTGCATCGTAGTGAGATGTCTAAACATATTGTGCACATAGACCGGTAAATCAAGAGATCTCGCTTACCAGTCATTTCGATTCCAAAACGGTCCAAGTCGATACCTCAGTTTCGGCGATAAGGTGATCTGGAGGCAGACTATCAAATGGGTCGGTTAATTGAAGCACGAAATGGGCCTTTGTAGCAAAAGGAATGTGTTTGGGTTGGTGGTACTGCGATATTTCGGTGAGCTCGTAACGAGCACACTGGACAAGACCCCTTTGGAGTGGATATGACTGTTTTGGTCAACACCAACACACCGTTGAGCGAACGTGTGGACGTGAGCCGTTGGCAGGTGGCTTTGACCCGAGCCCTGGATAAGTTGTTGCGCCAAATTCCACTAAGGTCATAACTACTTCGAATTTTACCACTCTTTTTGTTTGTATTGCAAATTTTTAAGCTTTGGAAAATGCATTTACTATTGGCTCCCAAAAAAGCCAGAAAGAACAGCGTTTGCACTGAACAGAAAAATTCAGTTCTAATTACCTACAAAATACTGAATTTTTTAAAATTTTATGATCCTCAAATTCTCTACTGGTTTCTGTTTGCAGGGTCGATTGTAATCAATCCATTGATACCTAATAAGCTATTTTAGTTCGCTGGTGACATGTGGTACCAACAGTTGTCATATTGCCTGAAGCGAAGCTGGGAATCATGTGATAGAGTCAGATGCGTTGTCGTTGATTTCATTGCAAACAAGAGAAAACTGGTTGTTTGTTGACTGGGAAAAAAGGCAAAGTGGTTATATTACTTTCCTTGATCCACACAAGCCTCTGCGTCGGTGCAAAAATCAAGAAAAATCCCTGCGGTCGTTTATTTCTGTGATAAAAGTTTGGTATTGACGCAATGTTGAGAAATGTAGAAAAAGTAATACGGCTTGGAAAACGAGCTTGAAGTTCAACCCTGAACACAAATTTGTTACAGACAATCGTTGATGGTAAATATAGTCCACAAGCAGTTCATTATAATACCCACAAGCTGAAAGAAGCTATTTTTATGTTTCGATCTAGTTTTGGTATGATTGCTTTACGACTGGGTGCCTGCATTCGGAAACAGTCAAGAAGAGGGTAGTGGATATATATATATATATATATATATATATATAC
>UZAN01043918.1:28572-38896 GCA_900618425.1 Echinostoma caproni
TCATGGATTACGGTGGTTGGGGCATGTGTTACGCATGTCACCAAATAGGTTGCCACGGCGTGCGATGTTTGCCGAGGCAGGTAATGGGTAAAACAAAGGTAAGGGTGGTCAAGCTAAGACCTGGCACGAGGGTATAAAAACCCTAACCAGGAATCTGTGTCACATAAATCCTGTTAGGCTCCCTGACTGGAGACCTCGAGATGATTGTACCCGATGGTTAGAGACACTGATTGATATAGCTGCCCTAAACAGTGGCGTTCGTACATCTGAATTTGTTTGCAACCATAGGTTCCTGGATTTCTCCTTTTTCTCTTCGTCTCTCCTTTAAATCTTCCTGTCTTTCTCCTACTATTCATGCAAATGGGCAGGTAAAAGACAGCAACCAAAACCAGCGCACGAAAGTGCACGGTAAATAGTTGTACAAACTGAAACTGAAAAATTCGACAGATGTAAATGCAACCCCGTTTCAACCTACAACTAGCAATTAAGTGGATAGGGCATGTAATCTGAATAATGTGGAACGAGCGATTTTCTCGTTTCCTTGTTTGTGTCTACTCTTCGTCAGCCACCCGATCTCTCTCGGTCATTAACAAGATATGGTAAATAGTAGGGGAGATATTTTTCACTCTAGACTAAAGGTGATTCGGCGCAATCCACATGCGTTGATCTCCATTTTACTTTTGTCTAATCGGTATTCCCACACCAATAAGTGCCAATAAGTGTCGCAAACAGTGGTGCTCATGCATCTACTCAATATTCTTGCAACCATAGTCTATATGAATTCTACACCTTCGCTTCGACTCAGCATTCCAATCTTCATTCTAATCTTCTATCCAAATGGGTGGCCAGAAGACAACAACAACAACCAAAACCGGCGCGAAATTGCACGGTTAATGGTTGTAAAAACTGAAATTTAATCTGAAACACTTCTGTACCTCGACTTTTCTTTGAAATCCCTCTGGTTCACCGTTAAAGCAAAGTGTAAATCTACATAAAAAAGGAAGTTTCGTAGTTTACAGATCCGATGGTGCGTAAACTGATGGGCTGGGAAGTAATGTACAACTGTTTCGACCTGGTTGGGTCTGATCAGCAGTGCGAATCCATGGACCACTGAGGAGCGAACCCGGGTTCTCAAGCTTTGAACGCAAGTATACTACCCACGTGACCACCATACAGCTGATCAGACAATTCCTCGTTTTGTCTGTAAACGATATAGCACAACCAATCTATGCGAGCTTTTTACTAGTTTCAGCCATAGCTCATCTCGGCACTATCCTCCAGGGTTATGAATCGGTTGGAAACTTTCACAACCTAGTTATTTGTTGTATGAGAGTAATGGTGGATTCGATTTGTTCATATGATGAATTCGTCGAGTGAATGTGTGAGCTGCAGAGCTGGGAAGCACTGAACAGCTGTTTCGACCTGGTTGGGTCTCATCAGTAGTGGGAATCCATTGACGTTGTCCGGTCGTTGAGTGAGTACTGGGCTTGAGTTCCACCTATGAAGGTTCCTCAGTTAAGTCGATGGATTCGCATCACCTTTCAGGTCGAAGCAACTGTAAAGTGCTTCCCGGCTTGAATGAATGTAAGAATTTTAGAAGATTATAGCTTTCATAAACATATCTAAATCAGAGCTTTCCGTGTTTTTTTTTAGCTCAGCTAATAGACCCGACCACCCAGAGATGTAGTCAAGGTCCGTGCTTGCATACAACTCCCTCTGAGACGGTTAATTTTAAATTTCAAAGATGACACAAATAATGCTACTCAATTATTTGCCTAAAAATAATTTGAATAAAATCGTCAAGATCGATTTCCGTTCTTATACATTGCCACTCATTGGTCCGGCCAGTTTGATATTTAGACCCGCATCATTTTCCATTTTCTGAAGTCCTTTGGGAGAACTTGCTTTTATTTATTCCTTTATTATTTCGAGGTTACTTGCGCATTTGGTAAACTCAATTTTACTATCCTTAGATATACCCAGATGATGTTCTTATTAAGTTTGTTAATTATGTCACTATAGGTTCCAAATTCCCAGGTGATTTCCGCTTCTCACAGCTTCAAACCAGTTTATCTGTCTTATTCCAAATTATCTATCAATGCCTTTAACTGTAGGGATGTCACCTTTTGAAAGGAATTGTTCTGTAGTTTATGATTTTCCCCCAATACGTTCTCTGCAATTTCTTGGTGTTACCGTCTGCCAAGATCTCACTTTTAAAAGATTCAACGATTGTGTTTCTTTATTTTCCGCTTCCGATCTTTGAAAGTTCCATTGTATCTACTCACCCGATTTGTATACTCTTGTGTTGTTAGTCATCTTTACTGCCCCTTAGTTTTATTTACCGGTTTTAGAGTTGAAAATTACACAGTTACGCGCCAGTCTATCAAAATTATTCGTTCACAAGCGATATTCCTTATTCAGACTTGCTTAACTTTATTACCGATAAACATTTTACCTCTTGTGAAAATATCTGCAACAATATTCCATCAGACATCACTCACTCATTACACACAGGACTTAAACAATGCGTATCCACTTCTGTAACTAGATATCGTCTAAAGCTTGTGTATGCTCGTACGACTGCCTACCGTTTGTTCGTTATCCCCTATCTTTCGAGATTTTTGGCACAAAAGGCATCTGTTGCAAAAGATCTTCTGTATTTCTTAGTTAAATGATATCCATTTTCAAACTTTTACGCCACATTTCTCTTAAACTCAAAATGTATTTTATTTTTTCTTTGTGACTGTATGCGATGATAAGTGATCCTGGTGTGCAAGGAGCTGAGAATCCTTCCATTAGAATGAATAAAGCGATTTTTGACTTGTAAAAAGTCTCCAATTGTTTTTTCCTCACCGTTCTGTGAAAGGAGAATGAAGTAGACCACACTAATCTGATGGTTTATCGTTATGTGTAAGAAAGGTGGTACGACGTTTTTTGCTCAAAAATTGGAAGTTTGACTTTCATAAATAAAGGAATAAAAACTAAGAATACAACATTAGAGAGAAATAATCTCTTTTTATGGAGGTACTAAAATTTTCCCATTCTGTAATAAAAGTAATTTCGATTCAGTGGTTAAAGATATTTGTTGTCCTTGGTAACCTTTTCTTTTTTCAACCGTTATACTGACAGAAAGAAGTTACTTACAAGTATTTTTCATTGATTCCCTTTCCAATCCTCGTGCTGTGTTCGTCAGAACTGAAATCCCTATCGTGGGGCAGCCGTATTTCATCTACGCTCACTATTTGTCTTGTCTTGGTGGCTACCCCACCTCGAGTCGTATGTTGCACCCGATGGATTTGGCTCGTCTTTGTCAACGTCACGTGGGTCATGTTATTGTAACCCGGACATCGACCGCCTCTGCCGGTGTACCCGCTGATTTCGCCTTGCGTCACGGGGCTTATCGTACGGCCATTTACACCGCTCTGCTTGCAGTCGTTCGTTCAGCAGGAGCCACGGAACAGGAGTTGCGATCCATACTGTCTTCCGACCGGCATGCAACGCGTCGACGGTTTCGCCTCCCGCTAGTGCAACCACACTATCTAGATGGATATTAGTTCAAACGTGTGTACTTCTCCTTCTGTCCTGCCTGATGAATCACTTCTGGTTGGTCTTTCATTCCAGATTTGCTGCAGAAAACATGTTTGATCTCATTGATACCTCCTCTCATTTCTATTTCAATCTTTTTATATGATTATAATTCATCGTTATAGACGAGTCAATGAGTATTATACAAAGACAAACCAGTTATACTTTGATATATTCAGATTACAAATGAGCTTGAATTTTCATTCTACTTGTGGTCTTATTTTGTGTTGTGTTGTGAGGGTTTCCGGCGACTAAGGCGCCTGCTGAGTTTATCGATAACGCAGCAGTTCGTAAATGTAACGTAATCAAATTAGCACTGAGCATCGCTCTAGGATATCATAGATATATTATAAAGCTTGACGTCTCAGTGACTCTTCTGCTGACCAATAGAGTGTGGCCATAGTGCGTGTGCTGGATTGTCGTCTAGTACTTGAGTCCACGTTTAATAGAGGGATCAACAAACATTGTGCACCCCAAGTTATGGGATAGCCTGATCTCCTTGACAATTAACCAAACAGCAACAGAAAAGTCATCGGAAAAACAAGTCCCAAGAAATGCGACGATTGTAAGCGACAAACTTTATTCAACTGGAAAGAACATCCAATGAGTCCTGGTTTATCGTCGAGTTTGGGAGGTCAGAGGAATATGGCCGGCAAGCTGGTTGGCTCAACAGAGACGCAACAGTCTCAAAAGCGAGATCAAACGGGGCATGGCGAATGAAATTTGCGACATGTGATTAATCCCCAGGAATGCGAGAGAGATCATCAGGCAATGAAACAGATGTAGCTGTTTATGGGTTAAACTACGCATGTATCCGGTGTGCATAATTTCAACTACAAAGTGCATATTTACCCACCGCCCCACATATTTGCACGCTTGAATATATCCTTAAGGCACATTTTAATTATGGTGCCCCCTAACATGAAACGCTTTTATGTCAGCTTTCAATTCCGATTCCTTTCACTGCTTAATGGTGTCGATTCTTTCCTAAACCGTCGACCAGTGGCTATCCGCAACTCATTCTGAGTGCAACAGTCTTCATGGTAGGATTCTAAAATAATTTTCATTAGGATTAACCAATGGGTTACGAGTCCTTCTTGCTCGAATAACGTGATAATGCACGATAGCAGTCCTCATTACGAGTATCTATTTTATCATGGTTTGGTTGGTTTGTAACGTTTCAAGTGGTGCAAAAGAATGGTAGTTGTAACCGAGGAAGGTTGCATACCAATTTCGAATATACTTGAGGAACATACTTTAAGAACATATCCATCTGTTTCATTTGCCTCTAAATGAATTAACCACATCTCTCGAGGTGAAGTGTGATGTGGTTGCATTGATTGAACAGCTAACTGTGCATGCATGGTTCGGTTAGGTATCGATCCAACTGACCACTGCAGAAAACGAAAATTCCTTCGGTCTGTCGCCACAACCACTGCCCCCGCAGTGAAAAAGAAAAAGCACACCTGAGGTTGTGGAGCGTGAGATTAAGTTCTTAATGAAGTCGATCGTTGAGTGGCTTGCCGTTCAAATTAGATGTACATATGAAGATTATCCACATTTTCACTAGCTTCGATTGGATAAGTACTGGGCCGTGAAGCAAAGACAACTTGCAATTCCCATTCTGTTCATACCAACGATACAACGTCAAAGTGGTCGCGGTCTTGCTACTGTCGAACTTTTTCGTAATCTTGGAACAGCTCGTAATAAAAACCGTCTAATAACCATAGAGAAATAGTTTGCCATTTGATGCAGTTGTCTTTTAGATTTCAGAATGGCTTCAGTGGTCATGTCCCGGATCAGGTAGTCGTTCAATGGAAATAAAACAATCTTCTGCTAATTTTGCATGATAAAGTTGCTTACTTTTGTTTCTGATTCACTTATTATTAACTTAGAAAAGTAATCTTGCTCTTCGCTTGACCAATTATCGGTCGTGCAGTTTGAGGGGTTGAGTTCTTTTCCGATGTGCATGCACAAGTTGCCAGGACAACCTGGACTGAAATTCGGCCACATGGCTAGACCAGAGTGCATCCAAGGCCTTAGATGCACAATCAGGTGAGTGTGCGACGGTCGGTATTTCGGTGGAGTCACGGATACAAGTTTACCAAGTTTAGCGGTATTACACTGTACCTAATGTCTCAAGTGTTGCCATCTCTTACATACATATACAACATAGGTACATACCCAATGGACAGCTTCCGCCCACATAAATAAAGACCACCATATATATATATATATATATATATATATGTATCATCGACATTCATTTTCAATTATATGTAAATAATGCATTAGTTGAACCATTGACGCAATCTTCATTCAGTCATTCACAGTCCAAGCCGACGAAAGGATACTACTGAAAGTGCATTTGCCAGATAAGTCATGTAGTACTTTAACCCACCTGAAGTATACCGTGTCTGTTCGAATTCGATAACGAATCGTGGTTCCCGAGTGCGAGCAAATGCCGTTTTCGGAGTTTTGTAAAAAATGGTAACTTTACCACGTAATATTCGGGATGATTTATTGCACCAGTTCGCATTAGGAATTTCGCATTCCTAGGAAGTTGATAAATTAGGCGTTTCAACTGTCCTACTTGCTTGGCATTAGCATATCTAGTTCAGTTCCATCTCACGCATGTGACCCCATTTTTATTGGACGGATAAAATTTATCGTCCACAAAATACTGACAGAGTAGTAGGGCGACGACTATGTGTTCCAACAGAACGCTACTTCCGTTGGCTTTGTAATTCTTGTGGATGGAATGCCTGGAAGACATTGTGGTCAATCCAGTCAAAGACTTGGGCCACTGAACCGAGAGTATTTTTATTAGACGCTCTTTTGGGATGGACAACAGGCCGGTTAAACCATATAGTCACGAGGAATCGCTGTTCACTCATGTGCAACCTGAGCAGAAGAACTGAAAGATAATTTACGTCATGTGAGTTTCGATAGATCCTGTGGTCCCTGCTACATTTTCACCTCCAAATTTTAAATAAACTAAGAGGGTCGATGGAGCTTTGTCCTAAATTAAATCATGAACCCGAATTGGCAAAACCAATCAACTGCAGAAACGTTCACACGTACCATTTCTAACGATCAGGGCAATTGTGGAAAAGTTATCGTGATCGATATTGCAGCCACACGTCAAGACCAGCAAAGGTCCGTGCTGCTCATGAGTTGATTGGATCCCAGTTGGTTACAAATAAGTCAAGCGACAGGGTTTTTCATAAATGCAATTGATCTGTTAGTAAGAAACTAGCGCAATCGCAATACACACGGTAAGAAACTCTAAGAACCACACAGTCGTAGTTTCAGTACAAAAGTAAAAACAAGTATGAGGCATTTATTTCCTTATTATTTACCGAATATACAAATGCACAATTTATTTACAGGAAGATGACAGCGACCATTCAAAGTCTATTCTAGGGAAATATAAGAAGAGAGGGGATAGATGGCGGAATTTCAACCCAGAACCTCCTGGTCACTCATCAGATGACCCCAAATAATTTATCAACGCCATCCAATAGAGATGGGCCGGCGATCTTTCCAATGAGAAATCCTACACTCCTGACGGAGCACAATGAGGAAACGTTGCTATTTTCAACCTTCTAGGTTGTTGGGGTGAAACATCTTTAAAGAAAAGGTGAGGACGGAGCGTTTCTCTTTGCTCAGTCCCCGCAGCCAGGTCAACCGCACGGTTTTAATTATTTTGTCATGTTTTCCGAACGGCGAGAAATAGCCGAAATTGCCTCATGAAACAATCGTCCAATGTTTTTTCCTTCGATCCACAGAGATTAGTAGTAATTATGGCTACTGCTTAAAACTGAGGGTTACTATAATAGGACATGTTTCATGTTAAGTCAAGTGAGAAAGAGTTCTCGCTACCCGAAAAAGTTTACTTTCCTGTTTTTATTCCATTCTTTATATTGCAATGCACACGGCAAATCTTTGAAAGTACATCTAAATTCGGAAAATGACCCATTCTAAGTATTGATTTATTCTTCGAGATTTGATTGCAGTTTTTGCCGGAACTTGTCGGTCTGTGCAATAAACCTCTTGAATTCGATGCAGCTCGAAAGTATTTCAGTATTATTGTATGAACTTAAAAGCTAAATAATTCCGGTAAGTGCAGAGAGGGAGTAAGGAAAACTATTCATTGATCATTTATTCAGTCAATGTTACAAATGTCTACATCGTTTGTGATGAAATGCCTGCTCTCGAATTACCCAGCGTTGTAAGCAAGCGAAAATGAATTTAGTTCACAAGCAGGGATTTTGATTGCTTCAATAAATTTAGAACGGACTTCCCCTTTCCTCTCTCTTGCGTTTATGCTTGAGACCCACGTTTATGTGGCCTATATGCTTTAGCCATTGACTGATCGGCATACACAAACCACGAGTCTCACAAATCAGATTTGTTCGGCTGCCGCCCATGAACTTTCACCATTAAGACATTAGTCCCTAGTTTTATGACAAATTGCTTTGCTTTGCGTTTTCCAAAATATATTTTTGAGGTTGCACAAGGAACTTGAAGTATTTAAAAGTGAATAATCTCGCAGTTTTAAAATGCTCTGTGACTAGAGTTTTGATTGATCTTATGGTTTTTAATATTTCTGTAAATGCGTAAAGGTTGTGTTTGATTATTTGTGCTAAAATCTGTTGTCTTACGTAAACAGGATTTACTTTATCATCACAAGCGAACATAACGTTATGAATGGGAGGCCATTCAGCGATGCACATTGTTGGGAAGGTTCACATACGGTTGAATTGTAACGTCACAGTACCAATCTCGCATTTATCGTACTATCAGTCGGTGGAAATTGCAATTGCACGCACTTAAGAGTCAAGAAGAACATTACCATCCAGAATAAGTTAAACAAGCGGCTCATATGTAGCTTTTCTTCCGTGTATTGTTTTTAACACTGAAGACAATCTGCCGGAGAGATGGTTTTTATGGTAAACTGGTTGTGTCTTTATGAATCTACCATTTATAGGAGTGATCAGCTGTGTGGAGAGAGCTTTTGGTTTGGCCTCGTAACTCAGCTGGTCGACCGTGCGTCGTGTAAGGTCGCGCCGTGGCGTTCATGCGTGATTTTTAATCCTAACAAGGTTACTGATCTTATCCGAATTCCAGCACACAAATACCTCTCAAGATTATCAGCCAAAATATCGGACTTGAAGAAATACGGAGCCTTTATCAGTGGATTAATTTCCCATATTGGTTTTGAAGAGGAAGTTTGTGAATGAAAAGGGTCTGTATATTTCCCATCACATTGCCGGATGAAACAGAGCTAGTGTGTTCTCAATCTCCTACCTGCCAATAGCTTTTGCCACTGACCCGTCAGGAATTTAAACAATGCAAAATAGTATTTGTGGTCGTGTCAGAATGAAATTTTTCGTGATGTCCGAAGAAAAATTTTGTGAGATTAGATTCAATAACACCTCCGGGGTCAGGAGGATTTGTCAATGTCCCTAAAAATGCAAATAACAGGTCATTTATTGTGTCAGTGAATCAAATTCTGCAGATTTTTGAAAAAAACAAAAATATATTATCTGGGTTGAAAACGAAAAACTTTTAAATGCACCGCTCTACAAATCCCGAAACATGGATAAACTGATGACCCGCTACAGAGGCAAAACATCTATTCTTCGGTTACGACATTGGGTGCCGGAGCGCAAATGCGCGATTCGAGGAGCGTAATGACATTCAACAAAGAAAACGTAATCAAAGTGAGAAGGGATGTATGTGTTTTCTTCAAACAAAGCATACTTAAGTGTCGATGATGATAGCGCGATCGTTTGGTCCAATTTATTGGATTTATCTGCATCATCATCAAACGTCGAAATGCAGTGAAGCAAAGTTCACTGATCGCTACCAAAAGTATTAGGGTCTCTAGCTACTAAAGTCTTTATTTCGGACAAGAGCCGAAAAGCAAGGCGGTGGTTAATGTGAGGGAGAGCTCATTTATTTGAACCAATTTTTTTCTCCAACATTTTTAATGACAGACACAATTTCTAATCGAGCCCCAGCCAAGTGGACAAAGAGAAGGAATTTTGTTTGGCATTTACGCTCTAACCTTTTAGTCAGGACCATCACCAGACTGCACCTTGACGTGGTGTGATGACTTGTGCACCTCTGTGGCCCAGCGAGCTACACAGGATGGCTTTTATCAAGCCAGGAGATCTTATCATGCCTGGCAGGTCAATGGGTAGAGGTCAGATGAAGTTCAGTCTCCTGGTCCTCCAAGTTGGGGGTTCGACTGGAATTCGCGTTTCAGTCGGTAAAAAAGCGGTGGAAGACTAATCGATTCAAGTGAAAGGGCCTCTGCTTCGCTTCACCGGCAAACCTTGCGGTTAGGTTCTTGTTAGAACTGAAGGCTTTGGATGAGAACCCTAATCGTTCTCCTGCTTAGTGGCTGGACACACCCCAGGCATACACAAATTACAAATAATTCCATACTGCATCGGTCGTCGCGCAGGATAATCGGGACCGCGCTACCTATTGCATCAAGCGGGAAGAGTAGGGATAAGTGGGCTACTGCTCAGATTTTCCAACGTTTATTTAATTCTTTGTCTTCAGTAGCCAGCCCTCTCCATTTCCCCTTCTTTTGACCTGTAATAGTCCCACAAGCAATTTGAATTTCGCTCGCCAAAGGTCGTTGCCAAATAGCACTGTAAGTACTGTATCACGAAACAAATCGCAGATTCTAAAGCCTCGTTAATCACTGAATCTGGGACCT
>UZAN01043919.1:4785-26987 GCA_900618425.1 Echinostoma caproni
TGACCTAATTGTCGGTCATCGTTTAATCGACTGACGTGCTCCCACGATCATTTATTGCATCGTTAACCTGATTCTGAACCGTACACTGTCTGGTGTGTTCTGATTTTCTGTGTTGGGTTACGGGCCCTTAATTACGGCGCATAACGTCGCGGTTGGAATTCGGTCTTAACACCGTGGGACCGCGGGTATCAGTGACTTCGTGTCTTGTCAATTCTGTTATCATGCCTTGGTAACTAAGGCATTAAAACAACCTCTGGTTTTAGTGACAGCTCACTACCCATTGTTTTCTTTATATTTTCTTCATTTGCTTATTGTTCTTCTATTCGTGTCTACACATATAAATATGCGTTGTTCACATGCAGCAGGTTACTGGGTTAAACAGCAGAACCCACGTACATTGCGCATCTGATTAGTAAATCTCTCGTTAACGGGGTTCCAATTGCAGTGAATTCGGTGGGCATGCACCACTGATAATGATTTGTGTTATGTCGGATGAAGTAGCTTTTCCGTGATGACTAACACGTCGGCTATGCATCGCGAAAATACCTTCATACGCACTGAAGATTTTGTTTTTATGGCCACGTATTCTCATTACCGCGATGTCCAAAATTTTATCCCGTAAAAGAATACAGTATATAACTTGACTGTGTAGTTAACTTTATTTATTGAATAGTCTCTGTCGTGGAAAATGCGCTCTACCACACTGCCTTCCATCGCCTCTCAGTTCCGAAGTGGGTACAATCAACAAGTTGATTTAGAACTGTTTTATTGAAAGAAAATCAAGTAGATGTCATTGGAAGGAATTACACGAGTACACGCGAGCGCACGAGAGCATCAGCTAAGTGTCTATTTGCAACATCCGCTACCACTGCAACCCGACCCGGAGCATTTGCATGAGCCCTGAGTGCACGTGCAGCTTCCACCACTCTGACAACCGGAACAACAATTGCATCCGTCACCGCCTGCAAATGAGATTGCGAGACAGACATAGAAAGAGCGTGCGAAGGTGAGGCGGGGAGGGGGGGCTGATGTTAAACAAAAATGATGGCTTTCATATTGTTGTTATTAGAATATAAGTTGCAATAGTATTGTTCGTGATAATATTACCAGCGTGTCCACTAATTCAGTCGACACCAACTTACAAGGCATTGTTAAAACTCTTCCGATCTGATTCTGAAATCTGTGTGAAATACATCGGTATTTATATGCCCCTCGTAGTCCTAGATATGTGAAAATGTGAAATAATTGATCTAGAGTGGTGATTGGTGTCTACTTTTCACATACGATGAGTATTTTGTTATTCATTAACACCCACAAGATAGGCAGGTAGACAGTCAGATAAAATGGGTTGTAACAAATAGGGCAGAACAAGCAAGTCACATTGGACAAACAATTTGGTGACCGAGGTACAGGGCGTGTTTGTGTGTTTGTGTTTGTATATATATGTGTGTGTGCATACCTGTATGTGTATAAAGATATTTTTGCGTGTTTGCGTGCGCACATGCGTGTGCATTACCCGTATCACATTCCGACACAAGACTCAAATACTTTGACTGAAAACAGTCCTGTTTGGTGCTCAAATAATTTGGCATAGTTCTGTGGGTGTCTGTGCAGTTGCCATCCTAAACTAGCACTGCTGTTCTGCCACTCGCTTGATCCATTCGCATATAGATGATCGGAGGAATGAATCAATTAGACCAGGATTAAACTGGTTATCTATCCAATTGCGGAATAAAATGAAACATTTTTAATTAAGCGCACTGATTCCAGCTGTATCGTTAAAGCTACCGAGTTGACCTGGTTGGTAATGAGCACAAACATTAAAAAATGCATTCAAAATCCGAAGGTCCGAACGAGCGTAACTCGATTCAGCTGTATATAGCATATTTAACAGGAATGGAAATGATTGCGGGTGCTAAATACTGATCACATTAAACAAGCCATTAGTTCGTAACATTTATTCCGGTACGTACTGAGTCAAATAAAGAGGTGTTTTGGAATTAAGATGAGCGAATAAAGTTATTTCTGGCATTTCACGACGGGTTAAAAAGCTCATTTTATTAATGGTCCAAATACGGGGGTTGATAAGTTACGAATGTTGTTGGCGGACACCAGAACAGTCAGATGATTTGAACCGGAAAATTTATTGCGTCATCTGTGTTTCATGTGACGACGCCATAATTATTGACACTTACCGATTTTACGGTGACTGGTGCATTAAATGTGAGGTCAAATGACTGGATGTTCCTAGGTCCTTTCTGGATAACCAGGGTGCTCTGTCACATCAGCCCTGTGCCCATAGAGTCCGTTCGATCAGACGGATCTCGTTCGCCTGGGGATAGCGATCAAATGCTTTAATCCCCACCCATGTTGGTCTATTGTAAATGATCACGCCGGTCAAAACTTTCTTCTACAGTAGTCATATAACCGGCTTCGAGTGAATGTATTATGCTCACAGTGATTTCGCTTTTCATTAATGCTTAGATGGACCAACTTGGGAAGTTTTCTCTCACGTACTAGGTTCAACACCTTGCGGTTCAGACTATGTATCTTGCATCACACGAGCAAGGCGGTTAGTATATGCGGAAAAGATGTCGATCCGTCAAAAATACCTAGTGGAGATCTAAGTGTAGTGGAACACTCGACTGTGCAATAGATTTGTTTTGCATTGTACAATATGTAATGTTCTTCTATCTGCTTCTGTTACCGAGTCAACTTGGAATAGAACAGAGAAGTAGACGAACTTCTTTTTGCACCTCCATGCAATTGCGTTTGGTCACGAATTGGATATGGATATCTTGTTACAGTTTCCTTTGTTTGACAGTGTCACTTATTGCTGAATTGGAATTGGATGTTATAGATGGGCATGCGCATTGTTGGTAAAAAAGAAATTAAAAACCAACCCCACCAGGATACTTCGTGGAGATCTAACCCCCTAGAACTGAACTTTCGATTCGCAAAGTTGAACGAAATGCAAATGACGTGATTTTTTTGAACGGTACCAAGCTATCTCATAGAATATTAGTTGACCTGCAGAAAAATATGGAGAGAAAAAGCATTCAGTTTTCCCCTTCATCCGCTTTAAAATTAGGGCAAAACAGCTGTCAGTTACTATTACTAAACAACTCTGTGAATGCGGGTGGACTTCTGAACATTTAGGCCTTTTTTATATGCCATTTGGCGGTCATTTATGTCGAGCGTAACCTGATCGATGATAGATATGATTGAAAATATGGGCGCCTTCAAAAAAGGAACTAAAATGATTTGTATACTCCACCGACACCACGTGTTCCGCCTCATGCTGCAATTTCTTGTAGTGTACACTAAAATTTATTAGCTGAAATGATTTCCTTGATGAAATCTTTCTCGTCAGTGAGGATTCAAAATATTTCTGACCAAAAGAGAGAGCTTTTTCACACATTGCAGAAGTTTATTGCTTTACTCTCAACAAAAACAACGTTCAGAACAGAATAACTTTTTGGGAAAATTATACAATCGTGCTAAAGTAATCAGACATCATTTTTCCATTCATATAAAACCTTTACAATAAAATCAAGCTTCAAGATATTTCGTATTTTCCATTTTAACGTAATTGATTCCATCCGTCAAAGCAGCAGAACAGGAACTCTCCTCGACTGAAGTGAACGGAAGTTTGTTATATCTGTTCAGTTTTACTACTTATGAGTAGTGAATTTGAAATTGATGCTTTAATCAAAGCGAGGATGGTCAAGTGCCTATCGCCGATTATTTAAGAGAGAACGAGTTGTGGACCCAGATAAAATAACGTTTGTAAAAAGGTTTCAGTGATCGAACGTGTAAAGATCCAATGTCCATACCAATCCACATTTATTAAGGCGGGCCTTTGAATTCGGCCGTGCCATTTAGCTCGAAAATCACATTTAACCCCTTTTGTGAATTTATTCATCAATCGCATAGTTATTAAATTCAAAGACACCAAATGCTATCCCACACGAACACGTTTATGAAATCTTTATGCGCTATCGCACGAACCGCATCAATTGTGCATTATGCCAACAAAGTCAGAAATAAGTCCAGGCGGATTATCAAAACACAGCTCGAAAGGAAAAAATATCGCGCAGGTTAGAAATTCGGTCTCAGACAGTGCATCACCAGCAGAATGCACGTTCCTCTCATTTTACCAAGCTATATTCATTCTCTGTTGGGGAAAGTCGATGACGTAACCGACATCACACGAAATAGGAGTGAAAACCTTGGGATTATTATACTATTATAATCGTGGTTGGACGAAGAATTTATCGGTGAAATTGTTGAACTGGATCTATATGATTTGTATCGGGTTGACCGTCCCATGAGAGTCCGTAAACGACGCAGTGTTACCGGTTACGTTGGCAAAACCTGGAGTAAATCACCTGCCGTCATCTACGAATACTCGACAGATAAAATCAGCTGCAAGGTCGTTGCATGTGAGCCTCGATTTTTTAGTGGGTTTCTTGTTTTACTTCCTGGAAACATATTGCTGATGACCACAATATCAACATCTAAAAACAATAGGTATTCCAGTATTTTTTCTACATCCATCTTGGCACGAACAAGTAACTCTTTCTGCATATTGTTGTTGATTTTATCACAAGTGATTTTACTTTTCTCCCCACACAGGGTTTGCAACATTTGGTACATTTTCCTACCAGACTAGATGCATAAGTATATTGCGTTTTCACAAATAGACCGAAAGTTTTCACAGTCCACAAACATGCTCCTGTGAGTAACTCTGATCATTGTATTTTAAAAGTGTCCAACTGTATACAGCAAAACTAATCGGTACACGTTTCTAGGAAAATCATCCAAGATAAGGAGTCAAAAGAATTGTTCATCAAAGAACTTAGAAAGGCTAAGACCCCAGATTGCCACCACAAACTTTTCGGTGTTTCCAGATCAGAACCCTTCTATTCGCTGTGAACATATTACTGACAACCGTAATTTTTGCTTTAACCGATGTTGTCCACCTGAAACAGTCTGCACCCATAAAGATAGATATTTATCACTGTTACTGCGACAGCCATGCAGGCGTAAAACACAGGCCTATAAGCATGGACTAAGAACCCGTGTCAAGGGGCTTAGAATTTCGATCCAATCTGAAATAAATCATTTAAACAAATTGTACATAAATAATATCCTGGGGAATTTTCGTTGTCTTGGCTTGTGAAGAGCTACCAAGCGCTTACGTGGCAGTACCAATAAAAAAATGGGAAACTGTCGATGTTGCAAGAATAAATTCCTAGTTTGGGCCAGTTTCACAGTGCATAGCCCTGCCAGATTTGGTCAGCTCTACGCCCCCATCAACTATCAAACCCGCTACGGTCCTCCGACAACTACGGACAATGAAGATAAATAAAGCATCTTGTCCGGATGAACTATTACCCATGGTACTCAAGGTACGTGCGGACCGTCAGATTGGTGTTTTCAGATTACACAATCGCATTTGGCGGTAATGATCGATCGGTAATCCTCAACCTGATTACCGAAAGCGTCATTAATCCAAACGTTGGCAGATTGATCCGCGATTATTTCAGTGATAGAAAGCAGTTCACATGTGTCAAAGGCAAGAAATCTTCTACTCACCCGATTGCTTCTGGTGTTCTGTTTTCTTTCCAATGCATGTCAAACAGCTACCCATTCAGACTACATTCATTGTCTGAAAATATTCAGATGTTGTTCTAAGATCTAAAGAATTCACCCTGCAGAGGCTTCAGAAATTCAAAGCAAGCCAACCAACATTGTCAGTTAGTCCTTGTCGCGTTCCCTCTCATTAAATGCCTCTAAATGTCAGGATGTTGTGTTTCCCCAGTTGGTCGATGAACCATATTCAAACCATCACAAATAGGTTTTCCACCCTTTCTAACAATCATCAACCCATAAAAACATCAACAATGATAAAACACCTTGGTGTTGCACTATCCCACAATTTATCATGGTCATTGCAGGTTCAGAACACATTCTATGAGNATGAGGTTAGAAAGTTGATTGTTAGGTTTGTGAATGCATGCGTACTCCCCCCTCCCACTGGTTGTACTGCTCCCCTGTGATTTTAACAGGTTTGTTGAAAAAAGACTTTTATTTACAAGCGGAATCTCTAAAACATATCTGTAAATGTAGTGGACATGTCAGAGATAAACTTGCAAACTCTATCAAAGACAGATATCTACAAGCATGTGAAAATTTTATTGCCAAAGCACTCTCAGGCACTCATCACCCATTACCAAGGTTCAAACTCTTATTTACAGGTAACTCTATATCGTAATTTTGTTTTGCCATAACTAGCACGTCTAAATGTTGACAAACAGAAAGTTACCATAAAAATTAAGCAGCTGCTTGCCTAATTAACAAAGACTACATCGACAGATTCGCACCGTTGATGAGACCCAGCCAACTCGAAACAGCTGTCTAGTGCATACTTCATTTGCCCTGTACACGGTGAAATTCACCGTTTGATCATAGCAAGCTCTCCAATACTCTCATATAATACTTACTACCTTGTTCCTTGTTATCTACATTTAATCAATCTCATTTTTTTCGGTTTATATTTAACATTTATTGCTCCCTTACTGACTGATAACCGCTACCTGTATGTGAGCGATTTCACTCGTGACAGAACTTATCCAATAAGATATCCTCGTTTTACTGAACATCGTTACTCCCATCTAAGTTATATTCACAAGCTTTCTACAAAGCATGTACTATTAGACTGCATAACTTCCTGTTTACGCCATTAGCCAACAAATTATCTCCTCCTATCATGTAACACACGCCACTATTACTACATGGCCAGCCTACGTGTACTCATCCTCCTCCTATTGTTCTATTCTCTTCACCACCAACCTAAAAGCCATTTTTGAGATTTGTTGTTCAGTAGGAACAATTGATGTGCATACTGACTGGTCAGGCTCCACTTATCTTAAATCTAACTGTGGCAGTAGGCATACAAGACTCACGATGATGACAAGGTAAAATGTGATTTCATTTTGTTAAACGCAGAGGATAGAAGTATCGATACCACATTTGCTAAAAACTCTCGTTAGACCTAAGAACAGTGTAACAAACGTTTACTTGGACAGAAAGCTGAACGCTTTAGCTTCGGTTAAACGATGATAAATTAAATGTCGGTTTTATTCACTTTACACCAGTCATCCAACCTTCCCATTCCTAGTATTCCTGTGGACTCGAGACGATCAATAACAAAGGTATGCTGAGAATTCTGCTTAAAGCATCCTCGGCTCACATGGACACATCAGAACTATGGAGCTGTTCGCATGACTGAGTCAACGAGGTCCATTGTAAACCTGTTTCTGGGTCGCGGCGAGATCACTAACTCCTGCAAATCCTTTGGCCATTTTTCCCGTTCCGAAGGAGACTAAGGTAACACTCATCATAAAAGATTTTAGTTAGACGGCCCTAATCGGACTGGAAATGACTAAGAAGACTTTGCTTATGAGGATTTGATCACAAATTACCGTCACACCTGATCCTTTTCAATTTGTACGCCAACCAAACAGATACAATTTGGACGCAGTACTCTCCTCCGTCTATATTAGCGGAAAATCTTTGAATGATAAGATAGAGCTAAGGAATTATGAGAATAACCACTTCAAAAGATAGAAGCCACAAAGCATTTCAGCCCCTTTGGATGGCTTTTTCAGGCCAATAAACTAGTGAACCTTGATCAATTTGTGGCTGTAATGAAAACTTTTATGGATTACCCTTGGGTTGAAAAAAACACTTTTTATGTGTAGACTACAAATTGAAATAGTGACCAAATGATGTTAGGAGTGTATCGAAAAATCGATGCGACATGTGTTGTTTTATTGTGAATGTTATAGTGTTAATAACACAGCGATGTCGGTAGAGAATTATATTCGTCGACGTTTCGATTGCCGTGGGTAACCTTTTTCAAGGCAGGTTTTACAGTCCTGCCTTGAGAAAGGTTACCCACGGTAACCGAAACGTCGACGAATATAATTCTCTACCGACATCGTTGTGTTATCAACACTATAACATTCACAATGCAATAATGACAATTGAGGAATCATCTTTTGAATGAAAACGGGGTACAGTCGTATCAATTATATTGTGTTATTGTTGTATAATGGATGACTTGTGCAGGCGACTGTGCCTACATTTCAGTCAGAAATGTATTCACCGTTACAATGGGATGAAAAATGAAATGAAAATTCATATACAACAATGGTGAAACCTAAATAGGTATTCATCTTTGTAAGTTTAAGTTCACGTCACAAATTACGACAGATTAGAAGGTGAGGTGTTATTGCGTGGAAAACCTAACACAAAGAACGAAACGATTCTATAGATAATGTGTGCAGACTATTCGTACCTCAAGATCTCTCTCTATAACAACCTTTGGGTAAATGTGAATTCGTAGGCACACAATGCGGATCCGTTTAAGCGCAATGTGAACAAGCGAGACCGATATGGTTTGACAATGGTCAACGTGATTGAATATCATTTCGGGCCTAATTACGAGGTCAACCGATCCATATCGGCTGACGCAAACGGGCGGACAAGTGAACGACCAAGCAGGTGCATGTTATTAAAGAATGCTGTCAAACCAAAATTTCACGAATTCGTGCTCTCAGCTTTCTCTCTCTCTCAATGACGAAGGGCCCACTGTTTTTCAGACTTAAGACAAAGAAATCACTAAGATCATTAAAACGTGTATCGTCCAGCTGGGAGAAAATCAGAACCACATGCATGATGAATGATCAAATGCAGGTTCTGCTCGTAAAAATTTGAGCGTAGACAGAAAACGAGAGGGGTTTGATCAGAGTTTGGGAGGAATAGAGGTGATAAAATTCATTTTTGTCAGTGTCTTTTCAAATACAAACTATACTTGAATACTTTGAGCACGTAACTGAGTCTTGCTGATTTGGGAGCTCGTTTCCAGAACTGCTCTTTCTCACCCTGACGAAAGGCTTCCCTATGGACTGTTACTTTCCCTATTTTGCCCTCTCAAGGGGTTCAATTCAGTGGCTGTTGAGTATTATCTGTCCAACTATGCTATCTTTGTGCTCATTTGAATTAATAAATCTCTTAAGGTTAAACTCTGCGATCAACCTTCTCACTTTGTTCAGGAATGTTCATGTCCGGTATTCCACTAAATATTGTGACACTCAAGCGTGTCATACTGTTTGGCATGATTGCTTGAAGTTGGGTTTGGTCATTTTCGGTAGTATGCAAGTATTGGTCGAACTGTTACCACACGACTCTTAATTCAGAAATACGGATACACACATGTTGCTTTTTATGTGTGGTAATACCATATTCATTACCGTGATTGAGGTTCAAAGCGCTAGGTGTTTCGAGGAGATGTGATGAACTTCAGGGTGTTGCACGAATCCAATCAATATCTGCAAGGAGTAGTTCTTTGATGACAGAAAAATATAACATACATGAGATATAAAATTACAAACATCTATTAATAAACTGCGATAGTTTTCTACCAACAAACATTTATGATACCTCCCCCTCGTTACGGTAACTCATTTTTGCTCCACTGTACTTAAAAATTTCCAGCTATAAGTGTTAAGAGCTTTTTCGATATGTCTCAATTCCTGCTGAGATAACTTAATTCTAATCACACTCACTCAAACCCGTGTGGTAGTTGAAAGAAAATCGGGGTGATGAATGTTAAAAGCACTTGATAAACCGAAAATGGTGAAATTTTTGGATCCGTCAAAGTACGAATGGAGTCTCTATAAATTGCCATTACGAAACACTGCTTTCTTAAAAAGATCGAAGCTACTGATGTGGATGGGACTTTTCAACCCCGGAAAGAGTCGAAGGATGGTTTGCTACCCAACGGATATCCCGATTCAGCTATCGCTGAATTAATTCAAACATTTATACTAGCACGTTTGAGTCAAACCACATCGGTACCGCATATGCTAGCGGTTCTATGCACTCAACTTAATTTGCCCGACTATATAGAACATCTCTTAGTTTCGGACCTCGTAAATTCATCAACACCCAATTATCGATTCCATTTCCACGGTTTCTCCATATAATACGTTGATAAATCACAAAGAGACTTGATAAGATGCAAGAAAACATTATCGATAATAAAAGATTAGATAAAATATCCTTCATCTAGAGTGAATCCTTCAATCAAAACGGGAAACTTTCGCACAACTGGGACTGATTTGTTTATTTCCTTCCGCTTCACAAGCATTGACGATGCCACCTCGGCTGGGGATGAAACGTTTGCAAACAAATTGTCAAGCCCAACAAACAGGCGAAATGGAATAACGTAACCATTTTCAGTTTTCCTCCGGAGTTAATTTACCGTTACATAACTATTTCTATGCTATCAACTGATTTTTCACATTGTCTGAAGTCGTTATTCCCCCTCTTCCTTCACTCATCTCCAAATGACTTTGGTAATGATTCAGTTACATTTTTTTCGATTGAACTAACGTAATCATGTAAATGTATATACGTGGCATTCTTCTTATAAATTTCCAACCTATTGAATGTGCATAGGCTGCTGATTGAGAGCACGTGCAATTGATGGTCAATATCAATTCTGCCCATGTTGTGCTACTTGTTTTTTTTTCAACAATGCTTAAATTCAAGTCTTTCCAGCGAGTGGGCTCCACAATATAACTCTCGGACAGGCCGATCGACTAATAATGTCTAATTAGAGTGAAAATCGAGTATAGTATTTTGCACGTGTATGATTGACTAAATAAAATAGTCTATGTACACAAAGGCGAAGACTGTTCAGTCGAAATTAATAACCACTTTCATTATGGTAAATCAGTCTAATGAAAAGCAAAGTTGTTCATGTTCAGAGTGAGTAAAGTTCTGGCGGCTCAATAGACTGTGATGACTAGAAATAGTCAAACCGCAACAGATGTACTTGCATAAATTTAAGTCCAACTGAAATGATGAGTAATTTCTCATTGTTACGGAAAAATCGAGGCAAAATTGATCGAGGCAGAATGGGAAGTTTTGATGACATCCCAAATCGAAGAGTAAATGGTTTTCATGATTTCAATACTGTTTCAGGGAGAAAAATAATTTCCTTTTATATATATATATATCACGAATTAAAACTACCAGCCTCAAGTTGGTTACGATAAGTCACAGTTCCGAAGTTTCGTTAGGTGTTTTATTACAAAGATACAAGTGAAATATGTGTTTACCATGCTAGTAAAGTTCTTTCATGCACCATTCAACCAATACATGTTAATCTTTTGAACTGTTGTTATCCGGAACATGGCGCTGGTGATCAAACGGTTTTCACAATCACAGCCACCCAGAGGACATGTGCTCTGTTCCCCTCAGAGCCGTTCACCTTACTGATTGGTGTATTTATTCTGCTAGGCCACAGATTTCTTCTTGCAAATTGCCTCATTGTTTGCTCAATACATAAGACAATAATTGAACGATATTCATTATTATTATTCTTCTTCTTATTATTATTATTATTATTATCATGGTAGTGCATTAAATTTTCTTGTCATATTTCACACTCACTTTCAGCTTTGAATAAAATCTGAACAGTGCTATTCTTTTTGCAAATTATGTTCGACATTCATAAGGTTCCTGAAAAACTATTATCCAACCTAGTTATCTAAAACTTTAGTTTTGATTGTGAGGCTTTCAACTTTGCATTTTAATTAGCGACAATAAACTCTCCCCGACTAAGATGCTTTACGTGTTTGCTCAAACTGTTTATTAATATGCAAAGCAGAATCACCTCATGGTGGAATCTTGTTTCACATGGAAAACACATCTACCGCACAAAATATGCTCCACACATTCGTGATCGAGTCTTGTTTTTTTTCTGTATGACGTCAACCTGGTTGGAGTTGTACCGTTGTGTATGCAAGCAGGTTGTCGACTGTATACAAGTTATGTGTGTGTGCATACTTGTGTGATGCTAAAACAGGTGGCATACGTCGGGTGCTGGTCTGGCGACAAACACAGACAATCAGCATGTATTTTTGACATTCAGACCTCAAATCGTGTAACGTAAACACACAGTGACAGAGTGATCAAAGCTGCTTTCTTTCCAGGACAACGTTTTATATTGACTTCACATAGAATGGTCTGGGGAACAATGCTGAGATATAAATACGTCTGTGCTGATGACCACGATAACGGGTAGAACTCGAAGTTCTTGAAAATGCCTTGTAAGTTCATACAAGTCACCTGTATCTGACATGCAGTGGCTTAATGAACGATGAGCTTCTACTTTGGCTGTGAGGCCGCGTGTTTGAGTTTCAGTGTAGTCAGTGCTTGAACATTTTTGTGTACTGCCTCGGAAAAATGCGAGATATTTGAATTTCTGTTCGGTTGCGTACCATGAATAAAACTCTGATTGCGGTTTCTTCTATGAGGTTCCAACTCGAAGTGTTTGTCCCACATTCACCTTACCTAGTTACCATATGACCCTTCTCCCACACTTCCCCCGGCTCTCGTAGGTGGTGACGGGTGCAATTGCTGTTCGGGATGCAAGAGCGGTGGAAGCTGCACTTGTACTGGTGGTTCATGCCAGTGCTCTGGTTCGGGCTGCAGTTGTAGCGAAAGTGGGTGCTGTAAATAAACTCATCGACTGACCACGATTCTTATGTGGTCGTATCGATTGCGATTTTGTATAATACATGCTCTTTAGAATACTGCTTAGTTGTTTTTTGTGCATCTTACTCGCTGGGACAACATTGGGGGCGGGGGTATCATTTGTTTGTCATTGATATCGTTAGCGGTTCTTGAGAAAACGAGAAAGAAAGCACTTCGTGCAAATTCAAGTCCACAAATTCGTTGTGCGGGTGACTTTTTAGTGGGGTTCGCAAAATGCAGGGCCAAATGTTAAAGATATAGATGAAAAACAAATGGCAGTTCGGTGCACCAAATAGGGAATAATGCCGTTTTAATTAATGAATATTCGAGGTTCTTGGCGGGGGAGAATTTCAAATTGGCAATGCGTACGGGCATTAGAGAGAGGTTTAAAAATTCCATTGTGCAAATAGTTGCCGTTTGTTGGTAGGTCTTTGCCAAATTGGTTGCATTCGTTGAAAGGTTTGTGAACAATGTTATCAGCATAATTATTATGGAGAAAATATCAATCTGTCTGGAGAAGAATTTAAGGGAGCGGACAAACACAATGAGTTCTTCACTTTTTAAACCCAGAACACTGATGAAGGAGCCATACAGCCAAGGCTATATAATTCATGCGATGGGAAATTTACGTATTTAGCATGAGAGAACACCAAGTTCCCAAAGTCTACAAGTGTAAAACTTTTATGGACGCTTTGAGCATGCGTAGACCATGAAAGATTGTGATATAAAACAAAACGTCAATGTTTTAATTGTTTGGTTTTAGCGATCGGTTGGCCATCAAGCATAGAGAGGCCAAAGATAATGAAAGACCGATTGGTATTAAGTTTGAATTGGAAATGATAGAGGAACTGAGAGTGACCACATAGTGCAAGCAGACAGTTTGGCCCATGTAATGAAAATTGTCGAGCCTGTTTAAATATTCCCCAAGTTCATTGCGAAAATGCCAGTAGGATTTCAGAAAAAAAACTAACTGATCAATGTTTGCATATTGAGAAAAAGGCGAATAAAGAAACCTCCAGCAAGACTGGGGCACGATAAAGGAAGGCGAAAGGTGAGCTTAGTTGCCGATTGCGCATAACGAGTTTTTGGTTTTACACGGAATGCAATCAAACAAACCAGATCATTCGATGGTTGCTTCAGTTATACATCTCTGATGGAATAAATCGATTCGATTTTTGCATTTTTTCCACATCAATAGATGTACAGGAAACTTTTTGAAAAATGTTTCATTATTGCTGAATACGAAGGCATGAGAAAACCCGGAAGTCTACTCTTCCATGAATACCGTAATAATTATAACAGTCAAAAACTGGTGTAGAACTAAGTCTCCGTTGGCAATTTTTGCCGTAATCCCTTTTAAAATAGGTGTTCAGTAATGAGGACGAATGTCCATACCAAGTAGTACTGAAAAATCAGATCAGTGTTTTGTATAGAATATTCCATAGACCTCATTTTCCTGAAGTCAAACGATCGACTTGGGAAGTATTAGAGATCATCAATGGTGTATAACCATCTGCCCGTCCGGCATTTGAACTCTGTAGTCCTTTGATGTAAACTGTATGTGTGTTATCACTTCGCAAACCATCTCACACCGAGACTGACTAGAAATATCGGTCAAAATATTTCCTTTCACAAGTACCTCCTCTGATTAAAACGAAGCGATTTCATATATCACCAAAAAGGTATCCAACATTGTGAGCGTTTGTTTTCGAGACGGAGCCTTCAGAACTCTCTTTTAGATACTCGTCATCTCGCGTTCGATCAAAAATTATTCTTAACACAAGAAGAATTGCCATCTCTGCTAGTACACGAGTAGACCATTGCATAAATGCACCACCCTGCAGAGTAGTAGTTTCGTAGACTATCCTTTGTTTGGGATTCAGTGTCAATTTTGAAAAGATCTTCTAGACTGGAGCCTGACAAATCTCGAGATGTCTTAAAAGTCTCTGTGAGGTCCACATGGTGCCTTCTGGTCTCTTAGCAAACGTGGTTGAGATCATGAATATGAAACCGTGGTTTTGAGCATGAAATTTAAAACCAAATTTCTGTGACAGTATGAGAACTGGTGGTACAAGTCATTCAAACCAGTTCAATCGTAATGCAATTGAGACATTAAAAACATTCCAAATAAGAACAGACAGGCAATATTACCAATAACGGCAACAATAACAACAGGCGCGCGCACGTGAGCGACGTGACTGAGGTTAACGCTTTCCCTTGCGTTTCGAGTTACAAGTCCACCTTGATAATCCTGGGACATATTAGTTCATCTGTCACGAAGTAACACCGATGGATCACGGTCCTACCGTCTACAACAATCCTCTGAATTGCCATAAAATAGATGCGGAATTAGGACAATATTCAAATGCGGTCAAACAACCCAGATGGGTTTATGAACGCAAATTATTGGAAATCTCTTTCGTGAATGATGACTACTGTAAAAATAAGTTTCAATTTCGGGTGTGATGCAGATCACTACTTCGCGTGATTCCTACGGCTAATTCATTTCTAGTGTAAACGATCCCGACGGACTGAAGCTATTTCTTTTACCATATTGGTTGTGAATTTCACACATGATAATGATCGGCATTCGCAAGCGACGAAAATATGTCAGGCAGTCAAGACAGCACAAGTGGCAGGTAGAGCTCAGGAAACGATAAACTGAACTGTCAACTTTAGATGGTGATCACTTTCCTGCTTCTCCATTCCTGTTATCTTATCCGAACAATGGTAAGTTGAACGTTGGAGATAAACCCAAAACAACTAGGCGATGCTAAAAACGGTCGGACGCACTGGAACAATGGGAATAGAGCGTCTTAGACTTAAAGGAACAATCCATTGAACTTCAAATACTGAAATAATTGGATATATATAGCTTACAAATTACCATCCTTATAACCTCATCTTCACTAACCATCTTTATTAGAACTCGTTAGTGGTGCATAAGAAGCGTTTTATCCGGGGCTTTAACCCTGAACTAATAAGATCTTATTTCTATGCTAATCAAGATGCGAATATTTGCATGTACGATAGATGTCACCAAAATTTTGTCAAAATCTCCTATCATTTTACAATTGAAACGGGTCTAATCTATGAACAGTTCAACGCGGTCTAAAATAGCCAGTAAGCTACCTATACTGACGATTCTTTCGACTTTGAAATTTTATTCCCGATTCATTTTTGGTAGATTTATAGAACTTACCTATCGCGGAAAAGAGTGCATGATTTTTGTTCCAGTTCTTGTTTATCTCACAGAATTGGCCCATTTGCATCTACATTTCCGCTTCTAGGTCTGTCCAAACAAATATTGTGTTTATTTGAGACCGCATCAGTTGCATTTGCCCCAATGTCCAAGAGGCTTCCAAGGTGGTACAATCACATATACGACATCTGTTTACAATAAGGTTTACTCTAAGACTGGCTATCCGGTAGTAACATTCCCGACCCGACTTCCAAACTTTCTTGAAATGGAAATGTCTCTCTTCGATCTTGGCCAGGTCCAGAGACTTGGATTCTAACACTCGCCTCTATGTGTTGACTAATAGTTATGACTATTTACCACGTGAACTCCGAACTGGTCATCTGAATTCCTGTTATGCTCAGTGTTGTCCGGTTTTCTTTTCTCTCCTTATTCAAGGGCAGGCGCAACACTTTGAAAGGACTGTTTGTTCTGATTCGCACTGACGTGAGAACCCTGAACACATTGCACGTTGAGACTGCCTGGGTGATAAGATCTGTCGTGAGATATAGTCGATCTCAACGCTTCAGTCATTCCAGTCGCACAAGCACATCTGTGTAAACAATACACGTTCTGCGTTGATTTCAGTCTACCAGACATCGATTCGAACGCAGTATGTTTGTCACCTGATGTTCACACATCAAATTCAGGTTTACAAAAAGTGAATAAAAAATGTCTTGCAATGCACTCGCCAGATTCCCAAAAACTCCATCTTCAAAAGCAAACAAACTATTCGCACTGGGTTTGGGATGTGTCATGGTAACCAGGTTTACCATTTGAATTAAACAACTTTGTTGGTCGTCCGTGCTATGCTGGCGGTGGGTTGACTGAGGGCACGCCCATTCACATTGATTTCACATGCATATGGTCTGAAGGGTCAAAGGTCAGCGCAAAGCCGGGCTACATGCGACCAACCGACCAAAATGCCACAAAGGAATGAGATTCAATTCAGGCTTGTGTGTATTTGTGTGTGTGTGATTAAACGGGTGCGGTCAACTGAAAACGGCTGGCTAGTCTTAATTCTATTGCTACATTGTCTTATAAAATTGAGTGATATATAGACACCCAAGAATACCAAGATTGTCTGGTGCTTCTGAACAATCGAATCCAAACATGATGCTCTAAGTTTAGCCCTTTTACTCTCGTCTTTAGAACCGGACCTGATTTGAACACTACAGCAGTCCCGTTGTGAATGATATTAGCTAGATCGTGAAACACATGAGAAAGAATAGAACCGATCAGACCAGATCAGAGTGTCTTTTTGTCGTCCTTTTCCTAGACGAACTGGAGAAAAGTCTCTATGGGGAGTCGAATAGTAATCAAGATTTGGCCCGTTGGGTAATATTGTACTCGATTAATCACTCCGGATAAACCCGCATCTGTCTAAATCCATATTATGGAATCTCGTCTACTAATGCGTCCAACGGGGGACGAATCACGAATCCATGAAACTTCGCAATCCGGAACAGGCCATTTTCCGGAAAAATCAGTACATTTTCTCTCTCTGGGCTACTATGCGCGAGAGCTCTTCAAGCATGATTGGTTTGGAGAAGACTATACAGAAGCCCGATTAGATGTTCATCTGGTACACGGATGTCTGCAAGCTTCAAGGGAAATGCGAAGAGTTTTGGACCAGTTCTACGCACGCAGTTGTCATGACGGTCAGGAAGGCCTGACTAAAATGAGACGATGTGGTTGATCCTAGATTGAATGAAGCACACTGGATACAGAGAGGGCAGTGTAAATGGGAGACAATTGGATTGTACTTCCCTAATGGTGATCTATCTGTCACCGATTGAGCTGGTCACAACAACGGGCGATCACTATAGTAATTCAGTAATAATTCGGCTTACTACTTACACTTTGAATCATGGCCTATGGGGGTAAGATGAATTTTTGTAGCAGCCAGCGTAGCTGAGGCCGAACATACAGAGCTCCTACAAGTTTTGCTCGAGCTACTTCAATAGAATAAATGAATAATTATCCCGAATAATCCCGAAACTGGTCCAAAAAACGGTGATCAACCCGAGGAATATCTGGAAGGGTGCTACTGGATTGATTGTGTTTCAATGCATTCCCTCATCACCTGAAGCAGCTAATCCAGTCTTCTTCTACCGGTGGATTTATCCAGAACCAGGTCCAATTTTGTATATCTCAAGATAGAAGTATCCTTGAACCAAAAAGATCATACTGTTTTGTGAGCGAGAATGTACGCTAAAACAGCAAATCGGCGACTAAAATGGTTTGTTTTTATGGAGGTTTTAAGGCGGAAGTGCTTCATGTGGATTCTCGGTAACTGTTCCGGGAGTTAAACATAACAATGATATTGAGGTCACCAGTAATGTTTGCTTTGCTGATGGCTAGAAGAAACTAGTAGTCATTATCTTGATAAAAATTACGTCTGGAAAAAATATTACTAATAAGGAGACTTAAATAGACATAACAAAAAAAAGATCGCCCCGAAACACGGTGTTTTTATAAAGTTGCAGGAGGAATATGTTCAGACCATGGAAGATAAGCCTAGGTAAGACTAAAAGTACATGGTTATGATATAACCGAATCAAAACCCAAATGAAACAAGGCTATCAGAGAGGTTAGTAATGCGATGGAAAGAAAGCATACGAGGCTATCGTGAACAAGCATTCCTAGCGTGCGACCAGTTTTCCAAGAGACTTTCGTCTAAAGCCAAACAAAGGTTACGTAAAGAGCTTCTGTAAATCACAATGGCAAATAGGAGCAGTATTATCCTCTACTTTTGATGTATTCTAGTAATTTGTTCACTTATTATCGAGAAATGATAGAACTCGTCACAGTACCGCAGATGCTCTTCCGTATCCATTTGTTTATCATGATTTCGCTGTCAAAGTTTTATGCACACGCTCTTCCCCAATCCATGTCACGAAATGAATCATCATAAAACTTAACACTTTTTAGGCGCCTAAAAATTAGTTGTACGCCCATTACAGACTGAAAACAACGGCCTGGTAAGCTAGACATTGATGCGAACGTCTGGACGGAATATTCGGTGTGTATTGAGTTTAAGGCACTTGCTTAAAGTTTTGGCTGTTGTGGTAGGGGTTTCGATCCCCAAACCGAACATTTACCTTTTGACTTCCGAAAAAGCCACAAACTACACTTGACTGGTGAGAATTTGCTCAAAGTTCCGAGGTAAGTATTGAGTGCTCTTCAAGTATTCTGCTTTCCAGTTCCACTCGACAAGGTGCTTTGCAGCATCCTCGATCACGATTTAAGAAGTAGGTTTTTAGTTTCGCCAAAGTAGTATGAACGACTGCGCCGTTTGGATTCTGCGTCAGTTTTTTTGGAAAACAAGATGAATTCGTGTAGGTAGTTTACCGAGGTTGAACGCTTCTTTTTAATAAATTGGTTGTAAATGTCTTCTCAGTATTTTAAAGAAAGTCATTTCAAGTGGTGAACTCCTTCACCAGCCCCATGGGCTCAACGTAGTTCAAGATAGTCACCATTTGCGATGTTTGTATTTCACTTTTTAGCCAAACCCTATTAAATTAGGACATTTGTACCCATTGTATGAATCGCATTGCGTCTACCAAACGTAACTGAAATCGTACACTTTATCATTCAAACTCTGAATCTCTTACTGAATTCTGTCCATTATATATTTTTGATTATTCAAATGCATTTCACTTGGTCTCTCAGACTTTCTTCCTCCATAAAGTAGCATCGTTTACCTGCCTTATACCGATCCTGATGAATTTCAGCGCATCATGCTGGTTAAAAATTTATCTTTTCTATTGGTGACTAGCTCTGGAATTCTTCAAGGGGCTACCCTTTCCCCCAAGCTTGTGGACTACTTACTTACCTCAGTGATTTGCCTGCTCTGTCACCTTCCAAACTTATTATGTACGCAAATGATTTACTGTTTTCAGGACTTTTCTCTGATCTGATTGACGTTTCTCCTTGATCCTTTGCCCCAATAAATTCTGGCGCACTGCTGGTTCTCTGGCTTGTTAGGTGGACAGCAACAAGCGCCTTAGTGTTACCATGACAAGTAATCGGAGAGTACTGAATACTGTCAGTAAACACACGTTTGTACTTCTATACCCTCGGGTTGAAGCAATAGTCTGTCAACCAAAAAAATGTTAGTTTGTCATTACCGTGGTGATATGGTCCTCTCCCCTTTTAAGTTTGTCTTTTTTATTTTATTCTACATTATATAAACACTGTGTTTTCTGCAGTATGCACCATGTTCAGATGCAAAGAAATCTTCTTGGACATAAGTGGTGCAAAATTGCGATATGGTCTTTGCTTTTGAAATTGTTCTCGGGAAAGGTTGGCCTCAGTCTGTTATCTCTTACACGGGACATTAATGTGTCCTGTTCATTATTCTGTATCACTTCCTTGTCATCTTCACCCGTTTACATGAAAAAAATTCAGTTTTCTTCGTTGATGCCTAGCCATAACCCGACTTATCTGTCGGTCATTCTCATCTATCAAAGAGGTTGAATTTTCGACTCGTTCCTGTGTGGAGTAACATTTATAAATACTCTCCTGTTCCATATGTGATTTGTCTCCTTACTGGGTATTTACCAATGCACCTTCTAGGTTGAATGAAAGCTTTCTCATCCCTCATGGATATTTCTCTGTGACGAATTTACGAGTGTTTCTCGACTGAACTGAAGGTGTAGTCACTCACAAAAGTCTACATTGCAATGTGATGCAATACAATCAAGCCAGCGATCTGTTACTCAGTGGCTGTTGCGGTCTCCAGATCACGAACACCAAAAACTTACACAGTTTATGCGATTTCACATGGTAAAACCAAATCACACAATGACTATATGCTTTCACATAGGTGCGTCGCTAATCCTCCAGCTTTACACAAATATACATATACATACACACACACACGAATGCTATCAGCTAACCTTGAATTAATCCAGGTCACTCTGTTATTCAGATAGATATCGGTCACCAGCTGATTGCGACTGAGGCGATGACAGACTGTGTGCGTTTGTATTTCCGTTGTAACATCAGGTGAACGTATGCCTAGGCACGTGCTTGTTCAGGATAGGCAGAGCCATTGACTTTCCTGCACAAACTGGTCTTTGTTACACATCACCAGTCGGCCGGAAATGCTTCTGACTTTCACGTCATAAGCATGGGGTGAGGAGGGGGATAGTTTGCACGACGTTATTTTCGATGTAATGAACATTTTTCGTGGAATTTGTTTCGCAATAAATGAGACCAACCAACTCAATTTCCCGTCGTACTGTTAGCAACGATCTGGCGCGAAAAGTAATATCAATTTAGAATATTGCTGAAAAATGAAAATCTACATAATTATACATGCTTAGCCAATGTATGATGTGCAACAACCTATTCACTCGATTCCTTCAACCCCGGGTGATAACAAGAGATTCTCTTCAAGCACATATGGCGCTCTCTTATCTGTGAGGAAATTAAGTGTACCGGTCATCAAAACGTTTCGGACAATTCCTTCGCATAAACATTACTATAAACAAGTGCAGAATGAACACACCTCCAACGGGAGGACCCTCCACAAGAAAACGCTACACAAATCATGGTTTGCATGAATTTCTACCGACTAGACAAGAAAAAACTATGTTTCAAGATTTTAGAGCAGCACGCTTGGATTAGCCCATTCGATTGTTAAGATGCATTAAGCCCTCGACCGTGTAGCTCAGGGGTAAGGCTTTGAAGTCCCCACCTGAGTGTTCGCGGTTCTAATCCTGACAGGGACACAAAAAGTACGCACTGCTGACGCATCCCAAATAGGATGTAACAGCTTTCCAGTGCTCTTTGTCGGTTATGACATACATTTCCATCACACGTATATGTTTCAAGATGTTTATTTTTGAAACTAACTTTAAAGTGACCACCATACTCATCCACTCAGAAATTGAGCTTTTCACGGTGATTATTTCTGATATGGCAAAGTTTCGCCCGTTGCAAAGAGAAGTCCCGGTCACGCATTTTCAAAGCAGATTGAGGGTTTTCGTATTGAGAAAATATATTAGTAATAAAATAGGAAGCAAAGCGATCGGGTAGCTTCAAATGTGGCTTGAGTGCATACGACATATCTTCTTATTTGACATCTTGCAGTTAGTTAATCCAATTACAGTGGTCCCCGTTTCCCTTGCACAGTGACTTAACCGTTTCCGTTGTTCATCACATCAGGTGTGTAATCATGAATACCTATCGCGGGATCTACAAAAATGGGGTTTATGAGACAAGCTAGTGCAAAGAGCAGATGAGTTTATCTCGTGATGCGTTTATTTCACCGTGTGGCGAGATTATCCTTTTTCTTGCTGACCTTACACCTATGTGATTTTGTGATCTTAATGTA
>UZAN01043919.1:27523-38888 GCA_900618425.1 Echinostoma caproni
CCTATGTGATTTTGTGATCTTAATGTACACCCAGGCGATGAGGCCAGTCTTGATCTAATCATTCATCAATTATTATTCATCTCAGTTTGATGTCTGCGCTACCGTCCTCCTAGATTAAAAATGTCGAGCAACTGTAACAGGAGTCCAAACTCTTTCTCTTCCAGTCGACTAATATCGTTTTTATCTCAGAGCGTAATTTTATCAACGATTCCATCTAGAATGTTTACTTTCAAATTCTACGCACGGTATATCTTTCGATTGTAAGATTCTCCCATTACGATGCGATTACTCGCAATTAAAAAACATTCCATTTTCAGCTTAGGTGGACCTTACAGCCAAGCAAGACTGTGTGTGAGGTCACCGCGTATCACGATACATTACGCCACAATACACAAGGAGATTTTGCTTTACTTATCCGAAGGTGATCAAACTGGCTTCTGATCTTTTGTATTTAACCAGTCAATTGAGAGAAGCGTAGTGCCCCGTGGAACAGTTTGACTCAACAAACGGATATCGATTATTTCACTTATGGTTGTGGAACTAATTAACCGAAATCTTTGTGGGTATTGAGGTGCCGGCATTTTGAATTTACAATAGTTATAGGTAAATTACATTGTCTGAATACAACTTAACCCCTACATTGAAAAAATACAGATTGCAGAACAGCGCTACTATTTGCATTTGACCTACAGCTGGCTAACGCATAACAATTACATTACATTGTTGTTCGGACAAAGATCATTGCTATTCGTCCCAAGATAAGCTTGAATTTTTGCTAATTCTGTGAGAAAATCGAACAAATCCGCAACACATTTAACCTAAATTGGGGTCATTCTGGATCAATACTAATCTCGCAGAGATTAATCAATAATATTACGTCTTACGGCAATATTCACTCTGTCCGTCCGTCTGGTCCGTGGCCTATGACCAGTTTAACTTTGCTAATTGTGTAATCGATTGGTACGATCTTTTTCTTGCATTGATCGATGTTATTTTTGAGTCACATATAAGCATCAGAGTAAAACTTGTAAATTGACATGTGAATTGTGTGCAACGTCATTAAAAACCCGTGCTGCTGAAGCCGTGCCTTTTCTCTCGTGTGTTGGGAGGCCGGAGAGATCGATAACCGACCGTACGCCTAGGTAGCTTCCGCTCCTAGAACTGTCATTCGTACCCGGACTTAGTGCTAGTCCGCTGTTCTGGTGTTCCCGTGTGCTCCTATTGTTACTGTGCTGTATCTTGTGTTCTTGTGGTGTTCACCTGTGATATGGTGCTGTGCGACGTAATAGTAGGCCACGGATATAAGCGGCGTAAAACATAACGAATTGGTAATGGAACAGTTATTTCGTTCATTGTTGCCCAAAAACATGAGGAAGGTTCACAGGATGCGGAAGCAAACCACATGATATTATAGGGATAGGGAAAATTGAGGGTTTAAATGACACTTCAGTCCTTCTCGGAGCAATGCTAGACAGTCGAGTTGTAAAAGCAGTGAACGATAAGGGGAAGTACAACGGATGTGAATTTTTGGACAGTATAGTCCCTTATTGCATTTCATTTAGAATCGAGAATGACATACATCAATTTCTTTTCCAAATTACTCACGCCTTTTTGTCTCTATGCTCATAAGATGCTTTTCCCTATAATCACTCTGCATAAAATGACACTATGAGAACGCAATCCTAGCTAAAGATACATATGTCCTACTTAAGACGAAATGACGTATCTCTCTTGCTTTTTTTAAATACTTTCGATGAAGTGTGACATTGGACAGTCGTTAGTTTCTAGCGCTTGGGCTCATGATCGAACCGGGAGAGCCGCATTTTAACAAGTGCCATGCAAACACCTGAATTGGTAACAAATTGCTTGCAGGGACAATTGAACTTCAGATCAACTGAATTAACAACATTCGGTAAACAATGTTTATGGACGTTCACATTCGTGGAATGAGGGCAGATAACGTAAGACACGTGATCAGACATAAGGGTGCAAAAGCTTGAAGGTTTTGGAAATCATATCAGGGTGTACGTTATATAAACTGGATAGCAGACGACACCATAAAATAATTATTATGATAATTTTACAACTAATTGCGAACCACGCATCTGAACAGTACTATGTGATGACGAACCCGCAGTAGGTCTTGCAACATCAGGCTATACTATTTTACCCCGCAGGTATTGCTCTTATGTACCGACCTATTCAAAACACCTATAGCCGTGAGTATGCCGGTTGTTCATTCTCGTGACGTGGTGAAATTCACTGATCCGAAGGAAACAAAGAGAAAGGAATCATGAGAATCTGGTTACTCGAAATCGGGAAAGGAAAGGGAATATACTTCTGCTGACTGAAATGGCGAACAAATCTGAAAGAACACGGGAACAAACAGAACACTCAATCGTGAACACCTGAATATAAGTACATACCAGATATGCATCAAGCAAACACATAGAGTCCAAAAAGTCCTAGCATAGCAGCTTGCCTCATAAACCAATTTCACATTGAATATCTCGAACACTTAGTCTGAATCGAAATGAACAATGAACCAATCAATCTCGGGTTTCAAGCCACGCGTCACAAGACCTGATTGGCTACAAACGACCCCATGTGAATTCACATAGATATGACCTGACAGACTTATAAATACGGCCGACTCGGGGTGCCCGGATTATTAAACTTTCAGTTCTTTGAGGCAATAATCATGGGTGAGTGACTAGAATGACGTAGCCGCGTGCATTGTTTCATCTCCAGTGCTCGTCACTGATTTACTTCCTTCCCTTACCTGCGTGTGATTTCGCTAATCAAATGTTTCTAATTCCAGGCTGTGGATCTGAGAATTGCGTATGCTGTGAAGGGTGCAAGGCGAACAAGCAGTGCTCCTGTCCGAGTGGTGATTGCCAATGCAAGACTTGTCCCTGTGGATGCAAGTGTTGTGACAACTGTTCCGTTTAGGATGTATGGTCCGTCTAGCGGGGTGCGAGGCAGAGTCTAGTCAACTGGAGGCTTTGTTTCAAACCACCATTTGATAAAAATTGTATTTTTTTATTCGACTTTCTTTCATTTTAAATTGTAATAAAACGTGCGTGTGCAGTTGAATTATTTTGTGCGAGCGATTCTACACAGGCGGTGAGGAAGTAGATTCCGTTGTTTCGCCAAGAGATCAAGTAATTCCAGTGATTGAATTATGTGCAAGTGTTGCTTTTGTGCGTGGACCATTAGCAATCTCGGAACTCGGTGGGCCAGGCCAGTGTTCTCGATACGCTCATTTCCAATTGGTTTATTTTAGCACGCTGTGGTTTGATGTATAACTGGGGATCGGTCTTATTTGCTAATCGGGTTGCACATTGAGGAACATGATTGCATGTGGAATTTCTCTACGGTTTTTGTTTGACAAGTAGCCAGGCTGTTATTCTTGCTCAAATTCAATCGTAAAAACGCAGATCTATTCGCGACAGTATTTACCACACGGCTTCTCTGTTATTAAAACTACTCCGATTTATCCAAAGATGCGCAGTCGAGGTGATTACCGACGCAATCAGAACTACCTGGTTTGGACTTTTCGAAACCGCGGATGGAACTAGTGCGATAACGAATTGCAACTCCGTGAGATCGTAACCTCAGTTGTTCGTGCTCAGACGATAGATTTCCTCCATTTGGTTCCTAATTTCGAAACAGACAAATTGAGGTTTTGATTTTCATCGCAGGAGGTAGCAGAAAACAGATGAATGCTGATGGCGGGTTCTGCTGATGACCACTCAATATGAAAGAAATTTGTTTGTTCTGCAATCGGGATCATTGAATCGTCATTCAGTGACACAATAAGGCTGCGCCTTGTGGAATCCATCCACAGTTCCGGCATGACAGATTAATCCTATACAGCTCAATAAACTCAGGCTCAAAAAGAGGTTTTAAGTTCACGGAAGACTGCTTTCAATTTGCTCATACAGTCATTTCTTACTACAAAGAAGTTTCCCAGTTCAATGACCACGAACAATCCGAAATGATGATTACTCCAATAGATTGAGCGTGTGAAAAAATTCTTTGAGCAAGATAGTTTTTCCTCACGGGTTAGTATGGACAATGTTAGTACTTAAACCGAACAAAGTCTCATTGAGATTATTTGGTATTGTTCTGCCGAGAGCTGGAATTATTTTAAATTGAAGTTATCTACTCCTTGTTTAACGTGGATATTTGACGATAATCATTCACTTTTTTGTTATTATAGCAGCATTTGCGATTCCTTCCAAGCGGTTGATAAAAATCCCTAGGATGAGATGACCAGGAAAACTTTATAGTGTAACTTTCAGCGTCACTAAAGATTTTTTGGAAGAAAAGGCGAGCTGTATTGGCAAAACCAAACAAACTGTTACAATTGCATTATTCAGATATCACAGTGGACGCTGGACTTGTAGTTTAGCAGCGGAATAATCTTTGCTAATCTATTGATTTTCAACTTGTTCCTCCTTACTACTTAAGAATGTAAGTTCATTGTTCGGAACATCCTGTTCGGTACGATAAAAAATCTCTTATCAGTACGAAAGATCACTATGACGGGATTTTGAGTTGGTTACTCGCATTTCCTGAAACACTACAATGCGTGTGAAATTTGATTTTCGTTTTCTGTGTCAACTATCGGATGAGAGGATAAATGAACACCTGAATAACTTGGTAAGCGATTATTGGAAGAAAATAACAACTTAAAAATGCAAAAATGTTAAAATCTAAACCGTGATCAGACTCTTTAAATAAACGTATCATCTTATCAAATCCTCCTTACAATGCATGCATGGACAGAGGACTTGCACACATATTACGGGAATCTGGTGAAATCAGTGATTTGATCTCCTCCATGAATATCTGATTGCTTCAATGTTTATGAAAAGATGAACAATGAATAAAAATATAAGGTGTGCTCAAAGTTGTGCTACTGATTAGTACTTTCCACAGTTGTTGCACCGCGAAACACGTATAGTTTTTTGAACCTGAGAAACAAGTTAGTGGAGTAGTTTACAAGCGGTTGAACTCTGATGTCAGCCATGTCTAGTGTGTAGTCAGCTTGGGTATTATGTTTACCATCAACCGTGTACTAAAGACATCGTTGAAGGGACCATTACACCTTCCCCTGGTCACCGAATCACACTGCATTTATCAATCTGGGGACGGGTGCTTAGCTGTTTATGTGGTCAGAATAGAGGGGTAATTATATCACCGATTAGTCAAACACATAACGGTTTGGTTTGGGAAAAGAATGAACGACAGGTTTAAAAAGGTTCCGTTACCGACTGGACCCAACATCTATTTGAAAAGGATCACTATCTCACCCCAGCGCACTCATTTCAGGTCTTTACAACAAACGCAAAACTCTAAGCGCGTTCTTCGTAAAGAACGTTTTTAGTAGTCATTCTATCAGTACCAAGAAGCTTCGATGAATTGTGGACATTGAGATAATTCCTTTCCGTTTTTACTCTGACGAAGACTTCTTTCTACCGTTCACGATGTCATTTTGATATGGAGTGCTTTTGTGGGTGTATGATGAATAACAGACACGCACGAGCATAAAACGTTTGCGAATTACGTTGTGGCATCATCTGGTAAGCTTGATCAGTGACTGAGGTCATGATTTATGACGACGGCAATGATGCAAGCCAACGCTGATAATACTGAGTGTTTCAATAGTCCTATATAACATGATGAATACACTCGTTTTCCGCTATTCGTACTCATACCACTGAACCTGGTATTATCAATTTCAATAAAAAAACTGTTGGTTTGGATGCTAATACCGATTTTACTTGTGCAGTGTAGAATGTCCCATTGATTGCAACTGGGAGCCTTCTAGAGATAACTTCTGCATCTGCATATCTGTTGAAAGACAGATGAACACATACAGATTTCTTAACGGCCCCATTTCTTTAGATCTGTTCTGATCTTCAATAAGCTGTTCCGGATAGCAGTTTTGTATAGAAGCACTCGCAAAACGCTAAGCTCATTGTCTAGTTTGTTCCTTTGTTCTCTTCACCGGACATCGTTTTATATTAATCTTTCTTTCTAGTGGGACGAAACTTAAAAATTGAATATACTGTACCTTCCAAGTTGGTTTTATGCGCATCGATGACTGGATAAAACTACCTCTACGGCGATGCATGAATGCGTCTATGGATAGGCTACACTATTGTCCTTTCACTGAATGGACAGCGTCAAGATACTCTGTCAAATGATTTGTGTCTATTGTGCATCTATCACACATGATGCATGGTCAAAACGTATCGCCTAAATAGGGTGCACTATCTGATAGAGGACTAAGGATGAGCGTTTCTAAGCGTGGTAATAAACATTTTCGCATTCAGCAGTTCTAAAGGTAAACCCATTACAATTCCATCTTTCTGGTGATATATTTCTCCACTAAATTGAAACCGAATGTTATGCGTGTATACAAATAGTAATTGTTTCAACTCATTTGTTGCATCTTATTTGCCCGAACGTAAGTTTTGGTCTCAGTAATTGTGAACAATGAACTAACGTCAAGCGACGATATCTATTTGCCTTCGAGATTTAAGTCCGGCAAGGTTTCTACGAAATGGAATGTATCTCTCAAACTATATTTGTTAATTGTACCGCTTGCTGGCAGTAGTAAGCCTTTGACCTCTCTGACCTCCTTGTTTGAATTTAAACTGTATAGGTTAGCTATAGGTAACCGTTCTCGTCTTCGTTTCTTTCGATCTACTTTTAGCAGTCGAAAGTGCGTGTAATATTTGTTTTTTTAAACATTGTCCTTCTTTTTCAGTGTCAAAAAATTTACGTGAGTACCGAGTTTGGTATTGATCCGATGATAAATAAATACGTTAGAAAACTAGATCAGTATACAAAAACTGCGGAATGTTTGCGTTTATTTGAATATCTTAAGTCGCTGCAGCGCAAAACAACCCGGTATTTATCTAGGAAAGTTTTGATAACTACAGTGGTTTAACGGAAAACAATCAAGGGAGGGGGAGAAGCAGTCTGTTTCCGAATCAGTCCCACGATAACTTGACTAGTTGCGTGAGGTACATCTTTGGACGCAAAAGTGGATTACACCACTTGATTATCATCGCTTTTTTGGAAGCTAAGAGCCTTGGTTCGCGTTGAATGACAAAAGTGGATCAACGATGAGTTCAGTTGTTATGATATGATTGCGACTGATGAACCTGAATTTATCTTGTCACACTGACGTCTGAGATTGTACCACGTCACCGACCGTAGTAACCATCTGGGAATGTGCTTGAACATCTGTTGTGATAGGGTCCGATTTGTTCTAACGATGTATATTTCACTGCAACCCCGTCCCCTGACTGGTGTCTGTTAAATCAATATGATTATCGAAACGTTCATGGATAAATACCAGATTCTTTCACACTGTAGCGACAGAAGCGATTAGTGAAGTGATGGAGATGTTTAAAATAACCGACAAAAAGCACTGGAAAGTTGTTTCGTCCTGTTTGGGACTCGTCAGCAGTGTGTACTTTTGTGTCCCTGTCTAGACTGAAACAGCGAACATTCGGGTTGGAACTTAAAATCCTTACCCTTGAGCTACACGGTTGAGGGCCTGATGCCTCCAAGCTTGCTACTCTAAAAATCGTTTAAAGAAGTGTTTACATCTGTCAGCATCGCATCGTCTCTTTGTTGTAACGAATCGGATAAAGAAAATCCAGTGTTTCAAGGGGAATGAACAGCCGACACTCGCAATCCGATGCTAGTACTTGAACACCACAGGATTCTTTCTTTCTGCTCCAATATGGGTCCGTTAAGTTGCGAGGATAAATCGGGTTCTTTCATCAATTGATCGTATGGATCAGCTACAACGACAGTCATGGCCCTGGCAAAGCTATCACAAAAGAGAATTTTGAATGTACATCGCAGATGTGTCATCATCATACACCAAACAACAGGTAATAACAAGAGTATTACAAACATTGCGAACCGGTGATCAGACAGTTTCACGTCAAGATGAAAGATTATACGCTGCGCATATCACATGAAAGTCATCCAATCAGACCACAAAACGGATTAAAGGATTGGAAATTAATTTTGTTGTGCGTGATCACGGGTTAGACGAGCAAATGTTACAACAGTAAACTGACATTCGGCAGAATCACACAAAGGATTCGTGCCATTCAGACCGCACAAAAATCCACAGTGAGATTTAGCTGTGTCACAATGTCATGTGATGGGGCATCCGCAGAGTAGAGGGTAAATCAATGTAGACCGTTGTCGTTCGCTTCACATTGTATCGTTCCTGACACATAGCTAAATCTCCGTCTGGTTCTCCATACTGAATGACACAAATACTCAGTGTAATTCCTGCTAATATCAGTTCAGTGTAGTAACATTTGCTTGAATCGTTTGACNGTTTGACTGCCTGCAGTTTTAGACTTTTATTATGGTATCCGCCCTTCGGGCTCGCTCGAAAAAAATACTGCCAAATACAGCCAAATGTCCCTACACTGTGAATTTCTGGGGCGGTGTATCAGTTCATAACGCATTTTCCTTCCCTGTCAAGGTTTGGATACCGCAGGATTCATAACGTCTGCTCATGTGCTAGTCCGGCAAACAGGCTAGATTAGATTCATCCATCTTTTTTATCGATCTATCCAACAGTTTATTTGTGACAAATGGATAGTTCCGTAGTTAGGGATTGTGTAATTGGGAAACAATCACTGGATAAAAGTAAATAAGAAAACAGAAATGCAGTGTGCATCATTCAGGGAGTGTCAAACAAATCATGAGGGAATAAAACGAGATATATGTTATGTAATTAGAGAATAATCGTTAAATAAGGAGAATTTTGTGCGTTTACAGTGGCTGGAGATGGTGGCGAGAGGTCCAGGCATATGTTGCCAAGGGATTGGGTGTCATCATCGTTTTCATCATTGTACAGCATAATGTATTAAAGCGAACTTCGCTGACCGCTGCCAAACTCATAATACATACAAGATAAGTGAGAATGTGTAAGGAGGATAGGAATTGGGCTTATTTTTAGGGTCGGGAAAAGAAACTGAATCACTATGGTCAACACAAAGTACACAGTCCAACTGTCCATACATACTATTTCAAGCATTCTGGACTGATGCAAAGTGACAGCAAGATAGTCACTCCTGTCAGTTTGCTGTCATTACCCTCAACATCTCCAACCATCCAGTTACGGAGTCTTTTGGATCCTGACCCGAAAGAACAGAGACATCTAATCTACCTAATCGCTCTTGGAAAGACTTACATTCTGAATTCACGCCTATTTTTAATTATACGTTCCATTCGTTTCGCATGTCATCGCGTTGGTCTGTGCTGAATTGATAGATCCTAATATATGTTTCGACGGCATTCCACTTTTAAATTTGACCGCTACCCTGATGATAATCCCGTCAGTAAGCAATTCATCCATAAACAGGGAAGGTATTCGGGATCATCCCCTGGTACATAAATGTTCTTCTCCCATTTGTTTCTTGCAACCCATGTCTGTGCAGTGGGACCCCAGTCAAGTAAAGTCAAGAAGCGGTTTTATTTTGCCCCATAAGAGATGAACATTGAGCTACTACACAATCACTCTTCTGTGGAAATTGCTTGGGGAACAATCATTCAACCCAGTTTTGCTAATAACTTCGGATCTTGTTTCTTGAATATTGATTCCCCACATGCCAAGGGATTGACACTCTTACACAGCTGACCACAATCACTCAAGGAAATATCATGTGTAAGTAGTTTTACTCTTTACATTCCTCTCTTTGTGCTACACTACTGGCTATTGCATTGTGTCTAATTACGGAATGCAAATTGTAACTTGTCAGTTAATGAAATTACTTGGATTATCCAAATGGAACTTATTATAAAATCGTATTGTTTAGACTTTTCTAGAGTTTATTGAATGAACAGTGATTCATGCAATTTTCGGGAAGGAGACAGCAAGCAGTCAGAGGATATCTGAGAACTTAAATAACTGGGAAGATTGACGTCGGTTGTGGCATTCGGACAAAAGACCTCTGGGTAGCACCCATGATGGCAATAAGTATCACCGTCCAGAATATTACTGAGTTCAACGGCATGGCATCTATAACAGGCATACAATCCGTACTGAAAAAGAGATTCGCGGACGTGGTTCTTATGCACAAAGACACAAGACAATAGGCTGATGAATGAAACTGCTTGACTCACGTAATCGGTGTCCACTCACCATTCCGAAAATTCTGTTTTGCCTCCAGTTTACTCGTTTTCGCCGCCATTCCTACCTTAGCGGATATCGTGTTTAACGGTTGGCTGCATGGATTTTGATTAATGTATTTTTGCATCAGAATACGTAGTTTGTGAAAATTTATGTTATCCGACATTTGATCATTTTCTGTATATTATAAAATTTATTTTATGGAAATATAACCTAGAACACTGTTATTGTTCAAATTTGTATAGAAGGGATAATTATGACAGTAGGCTACTCTAAATTTTCCTATTACGCTTTGCTCCATCGGAATGTGGGTGAGTGGACCAGAATAGATCAAAGCATAAAAGATTTCCAACCTTAACTGCTAATTGAGCCGACCAATGGGGCTGCAAACGTTTTATCACCGACCGATGCGATTTCCTCCGCATAATTTGGTTTGCGTAAAAAAGAAATGATCAATCTCACATGGCATTAATCACGGCAGATTTATGGGTTTGAAAGCCTAAATAACAACGACAATAAGCATCTTTGTTTTAAAGAAAACACATTGGAATATGCATATATAAAATTCGAGAAGCTTTATTTGACTTAAATAAGCAAAACACTGATAGTTTTCGCATTATTTAACTATGCACAACTGTGAATATAATACGGAGTTAATTAGTTTCCTCGACATGGAGGAAAGAGTCCAAAGAAGTACCACAGATACCCATATTTTTTATCCTGTTAGTTTAGATACGGTAAAAGACGTTCTGTTTAGCTGATTTTTTCCTGATAAACTGAATTGGTTGAGGTTGAATATGCAGTCGGTCAGCTTTGTTTTGATGCGATTGATATGTTGCTTTGCCGGGCATTTTAGCTATGCAATGGGTATATCATGTGAGAGTTTATCATTCACGTTGAACATGGTAGTAAAACCTCATTTTTTGTCTCCCAAAATTTAGAGGACTATTTAAAAATCCATTTCCGTTAATCGATCAGCTCATTACCAATCCGTGAATCTCCCCTTAAAACCCTATTCGCTGTGCTTCCATTATTGGCGGCTATTTATTGTCTATTCTGGAACACAACTAATGTTCTATATTTTTTAATATCCTTCATTGCTAGAGGGAGTGGGGGGGGGAGAGGCGGGCGATTTTAGAGGAATGCGCCAAATGTCAGCGATTCTGGACTAATCAG
>UZAN01043920.1:27130-38886 GCA_900618425.1 Echinostoma caproni
CATCGCATAAGGAATGAATAAATGAATGGATGAATTCTACCCAATGGCCTATGCATGTCGACCCGGATGAGAACAAAAGCTCCCGGTCTTGTTCAACTGTTGCATCCATGGAAAAACAATTCAACAATCACATCCTGGCCCCAGCCTAACCTTTTGTCCCCTAATGCATAAACACATCTTCATTTATTGATTTGCCTTAAGAAAGCCACACAGTTTATTATTAATAGTCTGACGGGCGTAGCCCATTCGCTACTTCTACTACTACCACTACTGCTACTACTACTACTACTACTACTACTACTACTACTACACATCATGTCACAAAGCCAATTGAATTTGTGAACTCGTAGTTCTTTCCACGCACGAACACGCGCCCTGTCTGGTCACACGGGGTTAGTGACGCGATAGATCTCCACCCACCCACCCACCCACCCACCCAATACTCCCCACGGGGTGGGGGTAAGGATGGGAGTGAGTGGGTGGAGGCACTTGAAGTTGTGCTTCCCCAGTTTAACATACTCGTGCGGAACAGTAAGAAAAGCAGACTGGGGGAATTCACAGGCCGGTTTGGCTGTAAAATCGTACACGATCATTTCATGGGGCGTGGTCTGGTCGCCTGGTCGTGAATGGCAAGCTCTGATGATGAATCATACCTCAAACGCATTTCTTATCCATGTTTAATACGGTCGGTCAACGGGTGCGGGTGATGCAAATGAGGCTACAACTTGACGGTCAATATTTTGATAATAGAGTTTTTTCGGTGAAAAGAAAACTACCGTCCGCAGAAATGCAATTCCTTCGAGAGATTCCATTACGTAATAATTCTTTGTGTGTAACCAAAACAATTTCGTGAATGTCTTGGTCGCGCGGAGTAATCGAATCGACACACAATAAAATACAAAATGTGAGACCCGAAAAATTGATATTCAGTCATTCTGGTCTCTGTCTAATTTGAGCGGAATGCACTGTGTAGGCTTTTAGGGACCAGTAATGGTGGCGTAAAGTTTCCGGATACACAACAGGTTTTATTTGTTACACAAAATATTAGCATTACATTTTCTCAAAGTATTTATTCTCCATCAGCGTTCATACAATACACACAGATCCATGCGCTCAAACCATTTGATGAAACAGTTCGACCATACCGAAACGGGTAACTACCTGTCGACCAGTTCAATAAAAGCACCCACAGTTGCTGCTGGTGCTTCGTATCGGATTCCACGAATCATTCAGCAAACCGCTCAACCCCAGTGCTTCTTGAAGGCGCGTCGTCGCCAAAGGAAGCTCGCAAACGATCAAAACTCTGCAGCTGCTGCTTTAAACCACATTTGTAGTCGTAGAAAATCATCGCCCACATCCAGTGAGATCGACTGAGTTCAATCCTTACGGTTCGAGTATAGCGACCTTCGTATAACTTGTGAACTGTGATCTCTGCTGCCTTGATATTTGGTTCTGAGTGAGTTGTAATCACTGAACAATATTCACAACAATAGATTACAGTTCACATTTTCCTTTCTTCGAAAAGCATGGTTATTTATAGGGAATAAAGAGGACATGGTAGTGTAAATGTAAAACGATTGGTTGTCTAAAGTGTTGACGAATGCGTTGATGGGTTAGCGGTTTCGGCCACTCAGCGTGAGTTTGGTTATCCTTATTCTGATTGGTCGTTCTCGAAATAAAGCAATTTTCAGGAAGCCACACGTTTGATGATCAACGTTTTGAAATCATGAATACTTTAACCGAACACCTACTGTTTTTTCTTGGATTATTCATGGGAAATTAAAAACCATAGATCACAGTAACCAAACTTCATAGTCTGTGAATTCACATAAAATATGATTGCGTGTTTTTGGTTCCATACCAATTTATCATTCGTCCTGTTGGGAGGAAATGTGGTGAGTTCAGCCAAAGAACGATATCAGATTATTTATATTGCGAATCGCGTGAAACAATTCCATAAATATGCAACACAAATCAATGTATTAAATGGCATTAAAACAAACAACAAAGTCAATCAAATATACGAATACCAAGAGTTCAGATTGTGTCTCTTGATAATCTCTGTCCATAAAACATAAACTGCATGTGAACGACCGAACGAGAAAAGTAAGCTTCAACCAATACTACTAGGTAGAATCGAATGAAGAAGTTTAGTTCAGAGTCAGTTCAAATTTAGTGCTTGGAAATTTTACAAAGCTTAACCTCATTCATGGCACAAGCCTTAGTTTCTCAACCATTTAATGGGCAGATTGTGTCATGTGATCATTTATGTCATATTTGATATTCACTATCAGCTATACAGAAACCACGCTCCGAAAAAATTTTTATTTCAACCAGAACTTATATCATCAAATGCCTAGGAGTCGTCATAGATAACAATCTACAGTGGTCCTCTCATGTGCTAGCTTGTGTTGGTAGACTGGTCTATTAAAATCATTTCTCGCACAAGTGGTATTCCTTATTTGCAATTACTTAACTTTATCGTCGATAGACATTTTACCTCTTGCAAAATCTTTTGCAACAATATTTTAGCAGACATCACTCACCCATTAAACACAGAACTTAAACGATGCGTATCCAGTTCTGTAACTCGATGTCGTTACAAACTTGTCTATGCTCGTAACACTTACTGCCTACCGTTTGTTCGCTTTTCCCATATCTTTCGAGATTTCTCACACAAACGTTATCCACCAGACAAAACGTTTTGAAACTCTTAGGCAAATGCTATCCATTTTCAAACATTTATGTCACATTCCTCTTGAATTTACGATGCTGTATTTTACTCTTTGCCCGTGTGACTGCATGCGATGATGAATGATTTAAGTGTGTGCAAACAGCTAAAATTCATCCATCCATTAGGACAAATGAAGCAATTTGTGGCTCGACTTGATTCAACTCGGCGAGTTGGCCGATTCATTTAAACAATCGATCGATCAGCAAGGATTGTGTAACTTATCTCGGTTTCTCTTCTTCCTACAGTTGATGAAGTTGACTGAAATGTAAACAGTGTTTTCCGATTTGTGTCCTTCAAAATGCCTTTATTTTAACCGGTGAAGTAAATGCATTTGAGAAGTTTTGCTAATCAGTGACTGAGTTGACAGAGTGATTGGGACTGGGACTAGGGTCCCGGTTTCACTATTGATTGAGGCAATTCATGACTGATTATAACACGCCCTGTAGTAGTACACCGTGAGTCTATCGATCAGAGGTGTGTTGATCAATGTGCATTAGCAAATATACTAAGCTCATCACACACAGAATTTAGTGCTAGTTTCTATCTAGGAAAGCTAGTTGAAACTGTCATAGATTTCCGTTTCACTGCCTATCAATACGACCTGGAATTTTATCATCTTCATTGATGGTCAATTCGAGAACACAGGTCGGTGATGGCCCGGCGGTAAAGGTGACCAAATTAACGGCCCGGAAGAGGTGTTGGAATCCCACCACCAGCACCACCTGACTTTCCTGTAGTGATCCAGGCATATCTGAGGACGCCTACCCTGGAGCGGCGCGTTGCAGTTTCAGGACATCGCGATCAATCAAGTTTGAATGCTGACGTCAATGACACTTGCATGGCTTTTAAATACACGTCATTGGTGGACCGTGCCAGCCAATCCGAGACAGTGCAGACAGAAGTAGAATTATGCAAGCAATACTGCAGTACGATTGGTGGAAGCCTAGATAACCAATGATCTGCTTTTGTAAACATTATTTATTCGCCCTCATTTCTTCCAATAAATGAACTACGAGTTACTATAGTCTCGTGGCCTTTTCCTTGCGCCCCCTTCGCGTGAAATACTGCGAGCTTGTGCCATTGCGGTCCAGTGCTTCCGTAATCCAGTTCGTGATAGCTGATTCGTCTCCTGTGATTCCTAATTCGTGGTTCGTGTTCCGAATTCCGTGCGTATTACTACTTCTACTTCAATCATTTCCCCTACACGATGTGTGTCTTATGGGAGCCCCGTTTGATTGGCCACCTTCGTCTCCCGGAAAATTGTATCATTCAATATATTCAAAAAAGGGAAATAAAGATGAAAGAAATCTGAACTGTTAGAAGTTAAACTGAATAAAATAGTTACACTATATAAAGACACGGGCATCATTTAAATATTTTAAAAAAATAAATGAAAAATGCTCTAAATGCACACGTAAGTGAGGAAATTCCTCGTTGTCGCGGGCAACTGGGCAGCACCGCGCCCTCAAAAAATCATGAAACATTTATTTTTTCTCCTTTTTATGATGATTATTTGTTTGACACACGGTCTGGACTCAGACGTGTGTGGAAAAGAAACGTACATAAGGAAGAGATTAACCTCCGGTTGTAGTTATACTACTAATACTGAATATACATTCAATCTCCTGTTATGTCGCACCCCCGAGAAGTCGCATTTTCCAATATCTTTCCACTCTTTTGAAAATCTGGACGCTTGATTGGCCTGTGACCGCCATCAATCCTGCGCAATCTGACCTGACCTGTCCTGAACTGCATGCTTATTAACATAGTTTCTGATCATACAATGTCGCACCCCTCAATATGTCGCAGTTCCTGATACCTATTCACTTACTTGGTCGTTGACCGAGCCGGCCATTGGCCGGTCAACCTGCAATGACCCACTCAACCAATGGCGTTTCACCTAGTGTGACGCGAGCACGACACTGTTCAGTGATTGGTTTTATCTTTGCGAGGAAGACATAGCGATGGTAACAATTCAAAACGGTATCACTTGACTTCAAAATTTACAATTGTCTATCGATCAGAGAACGTTGAAATCAGCCAGGTGAAACCCAGAGCTCAATTGCCGAATCACTTGGTATTCCAAGAAAAACTGTTTAGTGTTATATTCTATCGAACCACTATCGGAGCCTCTCAGGAAAGATACCACCCTGAAAACCAACGAGAAGTTCGAGACAGTGAATGAGGCAACCATGGCTTGGTTTACTGCTATAATGGAAAAGCACGGCGAGTTACACATGATGAAGAGCATCATTTGTAAGAATACAATCCGGCTGACATAAAGAATGCATCATCGTGACTTCAAGGCTTCCAAAAGTTGGTTTTGCCTTTGGTCAGACAGATGTGTTAGTCAACTCTACAAAATGAGAGGCAAGCAATAATTAATAGATTTGTGCGGAAAGTTTGGCGGTATCACATGATGCAGTGGACGAGTGTCGAGCGGGGTTAACAAATGTGCTTCGTTGATGCGCTGACTGTGGTATTTTCAATGCAGATGAAACGGTCTAGTATTACAAACTGCTCTCAGAAAGAAGATTAACTTCCAAAGGAAAAATTAGTTTCTGGATCCAAAAAGACTTTACTAATCTGTGGGAGCATAACTGAACAAAAGTTATCGGCGTCAGTTGTTGGAAAATTTCAAACTCCACGATATCTCCAAGGTATAGATAAAAAGAAGCCTTCCCTGCAGTCCTAATTCTTCAAAGAACCCATGGATGACTTTTGCGTTATCTCACAGTTGACTATCAGAGGTCAACCGCAAGATGGCCTCCCACAGACGCCCTATTTTACCATTCATAGATAATATCCCTTGCCCTAACCAAGCCGCAGTATTCTCAAACGTCAAATTGGTACGCCTGCCTCCGAACCATTCTTCAATGGATCAGTGGATCAGGGCGTGATTTAGTCTTTTAAATGTTCGTTTTGGAAACATTTACTGGAATATGTTTTGTTTTTGATCGAATATGGATAACTTATTATGAAAATCGAGGTGAATATTCTCATGATCACGCATCTGATCAAGAAGGCTTGGGTGTCCGTACATCCCAAACGTGCTGACTAACGCTTTCATAAATGCTGGGTTTAAATTCAAATTGATTGAACCGGGATGCAGCCACCAGAGTATAAATACGATCTGATTGGAGACTTTATTCACTGTGTCCATCGATGAACGTCTTTTTTTAATGAAATCGGCTGTCAAGAAGAAACTGGTTACTCAAAATGTTTGCATCAAGTACCTGTTTTAGTCGTGAGATGAATTCGTTTCGAATCAAGCTAAGCTTAGCAAAGAAGAAGATGAAATTGAAGCAGTAAATTCGTTGTCTCAATTAGATAAGCACGGAAATTGCTGAGTCAATTGAAGCTGTTTGCCTTGGCTAAGGCTCAGATTTCGGGTCGATTACTGGAGTGTACAATTGATTTAAATAGCACCCTAGTTGATTCCCAAAGGAGAGTCAGGCTGAGACAAACGACGACTTATGATTGCTAAAACATCTTTGTGATTTGCAATGGTCGATTCTCTAGAGCACTCGAATGTGGTGGTCGTTTTTTTTGTTGCAGTGGTCATCAAAGCCACCGCCATTCGGTCTCTCGATCGCCTCTCTCTCACTAACGTGTAACCGAGTGAACGATGATCGCGATTGATTGGGGGAACGGGTGAGTAGAATAAGATGTCAGATCTGAGAGATCGATAACCACGGTCGCACGGACGCGTCTGTGTGAATGAGTGAACGATACTCACACTTGTCCATGCTAGGGCACCGATGAAATTGGGCTGACTAAGTGCACGTAGTCTGTACAATAAAAACATATCAGTGACTCGACTCCCTTTTTGTTCTGCCACACGTAATGATTGGTGGTTATCTGATTGCATTGGACCGGTTCTATGCGGTGTATATGCTAAATCCAGGACGGACAGGAAAAAAATTATCCCTATTGATAGACGCGCTCATAAACTACTGTACAGAACTTCTCGTCGTGATATCCCCATAAATGTCGACCTCTAATTATCTTTGTCGGCATCGGACCAACTAGGCGAAATTTCCGTCCTTAACACTGGTACTGAAATCTGATACCAGATGCTGATTTCCGACTGATACAGTAGAACATGAGTTCCGGACCGAGNGGAAATGGCTGCACTCAAATTGTGGTCTGTTCATTTATCAGGTTGAATCAGTTCAATGTTAATCAACTCGTGTGTTTGAGTGAACTGAAAAACCAAAAAAAAACAATAGAAATCAACCAACCTCGTTTTCGACATTGCAAAACAGTTTGAATAAGTGTACGCCTAACGTTGATTGCCCCATTTACCAATCATACGACCTCTATCTATTTCATCCGAATCAAATGCAACCGGATGATTTATTGATTTTCAAACTGCATTTCTGACAATCGTGACCGTATCGTCTCAATCGAATCGTTTGAAAAATTATCTCAACTTACTTCAGATTGGTTCTTGATAGGAAAATCACATAGATTTGCCCAAATACAAATATTTGAGGATTTTTCTAATTGAATTTGTACGAACCGATTGACATCGGTGTTTTGTTGTACTGTTCGCTTGTGTAGGCCTCACACTTTGTGAGTTTATTCATTTTTCACTCGGTTCGAACACATTATTCATCGTGAATCCGCATGGAATAAACGCAGGACATGTTTAATTTAACTGATAAAGATATACGTTTAATGTTTTGGCCATCGATCGTGTCGTCCAAGAGTAAGTGGTGTTCAGCTCCAAACCAGAAAGTTGGTGTACGAAGGAAGATCATTGGTCATCCAGGCGTCTACTAATCGCATGCACGTATTCCTGGAGTCGTATAGCTTCTGTCTGAGCCGCACGGCTTCTGATTGGTCCACACAACCGGCCTATAGTTCGTAGTCCAGAAACTGTAATGCGTAAGCGCTTTGCTGGGAAGCTTGGCTCATCACAGTTGTCCGGAAACTGTAACGTGTCGCCCCGTGGTTTGCGTTATCCCGTAAGCTAGGATCATCACAGTTAGCCATTTGAATCAAGATTGTTGTGACCCGCAAATGACTGGTACGTTTGTTGTGTTTACCTGTGGCCGAATTGATTGATTGATTTGTCGACTTTTCAAATGCCGGCTTGAAGGTATACGGATGCTGCGCAATGCTTGAGCCTATATCTGCCTTCACGCTTGTTGCTCGTTCGTGCTTGCTCATCGGTTTGTGCCGTTTGTGCCGTCTACAATAAACGTATTGCTTAATTAATTTACTGCATGCTCATCTACCTACGCTACCCCTGGGACACTGCTGAAGATGAAGCAGCAATGCCTAGTGCACATTATCGACCAGCAGTTATTTGGAAAATGGAACACAAAATTAGACGACTGTTCAATATATTGTCGGAGTCGTTCAGCTGTGTTGCATCCACATTGGATCATAACAGAGATAATAGAGATGGGAAACAGTCTGACACACACACACACGATGTAGCCATTATAAAGAAAAAAACCTCTTCATTTTAACAAAACAGACNCATACACAAATTCATCCATTCGCCTCAACTTGTACTCAAATTGCAATTGGATCACTTGATTTTCGCAAATCGCACTCCGTCAGCTGACCTTCATTCACAATCAACACATACTAATTTCACTTTGGTGTAATGGCCGATCTTCTGCGAAAAGCTGAAAGCCAAAACGAAGGGTATTTCGATACCTGAGACGAAATCCTTTTGTAATCTCATCCGGTCTAGAACAGGACTATGCTTTTCCCAGTTCAGAACGCATACTACTGAGTCCACGACGGCCGGTAATAAAGTTTCGTTGGATGACCAATTATCGCAGCAAAGCGTGTATGAATTACCGAGTTTAATAGAGCCAAGGCTACATCCGCCTCTACCTACTGGCACTGGTTGGGCTCTATCACCTACACAAACTATAGTGACCGGGATCTTTTGATAAAATACATAATCTAAAATGATTAATGATTTATGGTGATCGATCTGAAGGTGTTTCTAGGGTAGTCCTCGCAATTGCTGACGCAGGATATTTTCTACTGGGTTGATATTCGGCTTTAATTGTGTAACATTCATTGGGCTACCAGCCGACTGAACTCGACTCAGTTACTCGGTTGCGTAATTGTCTCGCCTGTTCACCTATGTAAATGATGACTCACCCATATTCGATTTGATTCAACTTTGTTCTCGAATGAAAATCACGTGATTTTGACGTCATCCTAACTGATGACTCAGAAACCGTAGTGATATGGCAAATATCCCTCATAACATTATCTGTTTCAGTTTACGTTTGGTCCTATAAATAAATAAATATGCCATCGGATATAATTCGACCCATTCGAACGTACATCAGTGATTAATCAAAACTGTTTTTTTCCTTAAATCAGCAACAGTCCTTCCGAGATTGATATCGGTATTCCATTTTTCCCATACGGTTTCCACAGGTGGAAAATTTGTGAATACGCATCCTTTATCAAATGAGAGCAGAGAGGGATTCGTATTTTTCACCTCATTTTATCATCTGAAGCTATTCTAAACTATCTTTTAATCGGTATTTTGAAATCACCCAAAGGGAACGGGTTCACGCCATTGTCTTCAGGATTGAGGGCAGAGGGCAGGGTTTCCGTGTAAGCCCCATCACTACTGGGTCGAAGGTTCGATCACAAGTGTTCGTTCCTCTATAGCCCTTTCAGGTGCTCAGCCAGACACCGTTTGAAAGCCACGTCTGTATTCTTATCCACCACAAACGCTGGAAAGGAATTCCAGTGTTGTTGACTTCCGCAAGTGTCGGTAGACTAACGGAAGACCAACTGACTGAAGTTTCCGCAACGTGAGAGAGAGAGAGTGCTCCAGTGTGCGACCCTCTGTTCGTAAAGGGAAGTACTTTTGTAGCTCCGGGCCCATATCACCTCTCAGATGAGCAGACCAGCAGCCTGTAGATGACCTTCATTTAACCATTTAACCTTTTAATCATACTGTGTGTTGATGAGTATCACTCATCGAGGGGGTTGATTGGGAGTTGTGCGCGCTCTTTGGACAGTTCAGGCAACCGTGCTTATCACGTCACTGAGGTTCTAATTAATTGAGTTTCTTCTCAGTTTTGTTCAATGAAGTGTTATTCTCGAGCAGAGCTAAATCTCACTTCTCTCTCATTTAACTTTGGTTGGTATGTGGAACGTCCGTTGCTCAGATGTATTTTGTATCATTACCTGGTAATTATCACTGGTTTATCTGGTTTTTGAACTCAGAATGTATTTGTGATGATCCTAGCCTACGAAATGACGCATACCACGGAGCGACACGTTTCAGTTTTCGGACAACTATGATCAATTAGTCTTCATGGATGACGTCAACAATGTGCGTGCTTGTCACAGCTTCTGGAATACAAACCATAGGCCGATTATACCAACCAACAATCAGAAACTGTGTGGCCCAGACAGAAGCTGAACACTGCAAGAAATACTAGCACGCGATTAGCATAGGCTTGGACGACCAATGAACTACTACTACACGTATATTGGCAAATTATGGTACTGGAACGTACCGAATATGTGCCTATGCGTAATGACTAAACAATACAAGTAAAATAAATGCACCATCAAAGCAAGTGTGTCTTACACGTGGTGCGTGAGTTGGAACAGAACCCAGATTACTTATGCATCTGAGCGGAAAACCGTGCTCATTAAAACACAAGCAGCAAAGTAAAGCAGAAAGTAATATCACAGCGAGTCAAAGTTGACTGTGAAGAAAGCGTGACCGGAAAATGTCCCCATGATTTGGTCCTTTTCTTCGTACAAGTATCGTCGTCACCACATTCTAGCCCCCCATTGATATCTGTATGACCATCATGTTGCTAAGATTTATTGAATAATATGTGCAAAACAAGTTCATTGGTCATCCAAGCCTCTGCCAATCGTGTGCTAGTATCTCCGCCATTATTCTGCTTCAGTCGGAGCAGCACGGTTTCTGATTGGTTGGTAAAATCGACCTATGGTCTGCAGTCCAGAAGCTGTGATACGTAGGCGCTTTGTTGACGTCACCCATGAAGCTTGATTTATCACAGTTGTCCTAAAACTATGACGTGTCCCTCCGTGGTATGCGTCATCTCGAGGACTAGGATCACCACACCAGCACACGGTCTTACGATAGGATTCACTAGCTATGCCTTGTGGGGCTGCAATAAGACCGCAACAATCAATCATGCTCGATCGATACAGGGCTGCATTGCTTGTCATATTCTCATTCCATTTGTGTACTGCTCGCAGGTTATTATCCATAGAAATGCCATAGAAGCAGTAACTTAGCTTCAAACGTTCGCGTACGGAACAATCGAAATGACTATTTTGATCAGATATCCGGAAAGGAAACAAGGCTTGGTTGATCAGGTGGACCGAGAAAGACCGAGCGTGTAGATCAATTTTGAATGCTGGTCGATCTTTTGATCGATAGCAATTATTTTATACTACTAACTACTCACAAGCAGCCGTGAACTAACTCATCTTATAGTCAATAATCAAAGCAACCTCAAATCGGTTTCTGTTAAATATCTCGGTGTCACCCTCGCCGATAACCTGTTCCGGTCTGTTCCATGTCATCCGAATTTTTACAATAGTTCGAAAGCTTTCTTTTTATTCCGACGGCTTCAGGAAACTGACCGTTTCATATTATCTTATTATTAAATTCGTGATTGCCTGAATCCTGCCACACTGATTATACTGTTCGCGAATATTTTACCCTGGTCTAAAAGAAAAAGATTTCACTTTTTTTCTATAGATCCTTCAAACTTTTGTTTTGTCACAGTTTTGGTTGATTTCTTTATTTCCAAACGGTTTGACGCCTTTGATATCTTCATTGACAAGGAAACACGTAATCCAGGGCAGTGCCTGCAACGAGAAATCGTGAAAGTCCCGTTGAATCGCCGAACTCGCTTCAAATATCCACTCCTTTCTGTGCGTACCTCCAGACATAGAACCAGGGTAGATCCATATCTAACTCGGTTACTAGTTCATCGTCAGAATATTCTCACTTACCCCAGGTAAGGACTCG
>UZAN01043921.1:0-31594 GCA_900618425.1 Echinostoma caproni
CTCAGTGTGTCATTCAGAATATTACAACAGTTCACATACTGTTACATATAACTCACCGTCATGATCGCCATCTGTGTTTTTGTCATTGTCATCATCATCATCATCGCCATCTCCTTCCGGACCGGTTGTCCATTCGGTTGATTTGGTGCTCGAGGTTTGTTCTGGAGGAATGGAATAAGAATGGGTCCTATCAATTTGAAATGTTTTTGCTATAGAGGCAGTGCGTAGCATTTTGTTATCAAATATATAATATATTTATTTATAATACCAAAACAACACAAGTGACGGATTAGCATGATGCTTGAAACTTGATGCAGAAGTTCGATAAATGGCAGATCATTTAGGATTTTCTGATCTAAGATCTTGCCTGTGTATAAAGGAAGACAGTAACATTTTCTTTACTTTGAACTGTGGCTTTGATGTACCGTTTGAATTCTACAGACAATAATTGGCTATCAAGGAATACAGGAATTGTTTCTTCGTTTGTCTTCAGAACAATTAGAAAAGGCGCTTCGGATGTTGGTACAGTATTAGTTGGCTCTTTCAGAAATGAGGCACAGACAACTACATTCACATGTGTCTTTCAATTCAACCTGAATGGCAATTTTACACCTGAATGGCGGTTGTCAAATTTCGCTTAACCTGAGTTGGTGGAATGTATTAGTTATCAAGTATGAACGGTGTTGAAAAGTGGGTGTTTTTGTTGTGATTTAAATCTCGATAGTTATTTAGAGTTCTTCTCAATTACTTTTTTTGGACATTCGTAATATAATATATCTAACGGCTAGAAACGAAGACAACGGACTGCATTTATGTAACCTGGAAGCGATGAGATTGTGCATGGGCATTGAATGCCTTTTCCAATTCCGTTCGATTACTGAACCCAATGGTGTCATCATCCGTCAAGTCGGTTTCACGTCTGATGGAGCTACATTGGGCGATAAGGTGTTCACTCCTGCATTTCGTTGCCCGTTCACCATGGTTTTCTGTTAAAGATTGTAGATCTAATCTGAACTTTGTTCATCAGTGCGTGCAATGTTTAGGGGTTATTTACAATTTGTATTGAACGTATTTACGCATCCCATTGAGTCAATATAGAGCCGTCAAGCATTCCATATTCTCGTTGATCGAAGCTGCATACATTCGCATGCCCAATCCATTCTTTATGCCGAGAAGAATGCTTTGTATACTCCTAAACACATCTGGCCTACTACGCTTCTTAAGAAATGACGGTTTTGAAGAAATTTGCCACGCCAATCAAATCAAGATTGTTTCACCTTGTAGGAATACCCTCTCCCGTTTCCGCTCCATAACGCGATGTGCTAATGTTTTTTTCCGTTTAAACCAATTCCTGGTCGTCATATCTCCTTGATTATTCCTTAATCACGCCTTAACACATCGATTAAACTGGACAAAGTTGATACACTTTAGTAAACATGGTAAAACTCATTCATATATACAACTGTGCGAACCTGCCCATCAGTTATAGGCACCATCTAACGCAACCTTGATCATTTGCAACATATTGCATCTCAGTTGATTTATTAAAACACTTGAATTCGAGCATTCACAATCGCCCAATTCTTCCTTCTCATCTACAAGAGAAAACCTGATCCGTGGAGAGCATGGTAAATTGTCGTGAGAAATAAGTAAGAGCAACTCCAATGCATCATCACACTCGTCAAACGTGCTAAAAAGAATTCTACTTATCAATATTCCTTTAACCAAATTACTTATAGCCGGCTGCCGCTACGGTTCGGATGTCATCACGTGGAGGCCAAAATAGACGCGGAGACGAGGGATAAAGAAATGCCCACAGCGATAAGGTAGAGCGAGTGTTTCTCGTCTTCCGTGCTGGTGTCCAAAAGACTGTCTAACTAGTTGGTTGGATACACTGAACGCTATGGCAAAGCACGAACAGCAGTATTGTTCTGGTTGTCTTTACTGATCAGAGCAAAATGTTTTAGGAAGTGTGTACACACACACACAGTCAGACATTTTCTACTCTGTCTGTTGACCATAGAGGTGAGACTTTCTTTCCCTACCCTCAAAACAAGTCCAGACTTCATGCAACTTAAGCACTGGAGCTGAATTTGTGTGAGTCTCGCGAGTTTAGCAATGGCCAGTGCTATTCGTTCCACGGTATTTCGATGAAATAGGAGTAAGAAGACGACCATGATGACATGGACGATGTGCAGTCTGATTATGACGATGATGATATCGACGATGATAAGGATGAAGTGGGTGATGTCTAGTGTGATGATGATGTTCATGATGAAGATGAGGATGAGGTTGATTATGATGACGATGTTGTTGATCATGGTGATATTTGTGTGTATTGATCTGGCATATTCTCCCTGTTTCTATAATTCGCACTTGTTGCAATTATATTCCACGGGATTCAATTTCCGTTCACTCACCTTCATTCTTTTCTTGATTGTTTGTGGTTTCCGGATTTAGTTTGATGTTTTGATCGGAGGAAGATTTAAGATCAACACTAGGTTCTCCGGCATCATCAGCACTACTAGCGTTGATTATCGGTTCTGATGTGAATGATTCCTTCGCGGTTGTGATTGTTGTTTTTGTCGATGATGATGATGACGATGCCGGTGCTGTGGTCATGCGGAGGGTTGCAGTATCGGAGGATATGGTATCACTCCCAGTGTTCTTTGTTTTTGTTTCTGTTGCTGTTCTTGTTGCGGTCGAGGTTTCCGTCGTCGTTTTAGATTCGTTTTGATCCTGATTTCTGTCAGATACTGTAGGAAGTGAATGATTTGAAGCAAATCGAAGTTGTACATGCGACGGTATTAGTTGATGAATGAATTTCTACTGGAATTTGTTATGAACAATATGTAGCGAACACGGATTGTTGGTTTGCATTGGATGTTGAGTACGAGTGTATGTGGATAAGTGGCCGGCGGTTTCACTAGAAAAGTGCTTTTGCACAGACGAGTAAATTCTTCTGGGTATCTGTATTACCTTGTATTATTCATTCACGCAGTCATGCACTTTTGGAACTGGCTTCGGTCACCTTGTTGTGCTTTTCTCAGTGTGTCATTCAGAATATTACAACAGTTCACATACTGTTACATATAACTCACCGTCATGATCGCCATCTGTGTTTTTGTCATTGTCATCATCATCATCATCGCCATCTCCTTCCGGACCGGTTGTCCATTCGGTTGATTTGGTGCTCGAGGTTTGTTCTGGAGGAATGGAATAAGAATGGGTCCTATCAATTTGAAATGTTTTTGCTATAGAGGCAGTGCGTAGCATTTTGTTATCAAATATATAATATATTTATTTATAATACCAAAACAACACAAGTGACGGATTAGCATGATGCTTGAAACTTGATGCAGAAGTTCGATAAATGGCAGATCATTTAGGATTTTCTGATCTAAGATCTTGCCTGTGTATAAAGGAAGACAGTAACATTTTCTTTACTTTGAACTGTGGCTTTGATGTACCGTTTGAATTCTACAGACAATAATTGGCTATCAAGGAATACAGGAATTGTTTCTTCGTTTGTCTTCAGAACAATTAGAAAAGGCGCTTCGGATGTTGGTACAGTATTAGTTGGCTCTTTCAGAAATGAGGCACAGACAACTACATTCACATGTGTCTTTCAATTCAACCTGAATGGCAATTTTACACCTGAATGGCGGTTGTCAAATTTCGCTTAACCTGAGTTGGTGGAATGGATTAGTTTTCCGGTGTGGAGTGTGTAATCCTTTTTTGGTTCTTGTAATCAAGTGTTCGTTTTTTCGTAATACATCATTCTGGGAAATGTAATCCGTTTGAGTTTTTTACGTTTTGCCTTATGTTCTTATTCGTAGTTCTATATATGTATTATGCAAAGATTCATTTTCATCTAGAGGCCCGTGTTTAACGAAAGGATTACCATGTAACTCAACTGGGATATTCAGTGATTGGTTTTTTCCGTAGTCACATTCGCGTGTAACTTTTTGTTGAGATTTTCACCGCTCCATTACTTCATATTGTAATATTGTGTCCCCGATGCCTAGAATTAAACAGGGCACTGAATTTACGGAACCTGAAAACGATCAGAATGTGTTTGGGAATGGAATGCATTAGACAATTCCGGTCTTTTGCCCAACCTTTTCATGACATCATCTCTCGCTACGCTATGTTATACTTGCTCAATGTTTTTCATAACTTGTCGTGCTGTTTGCACGTGCCAGTGTCTGAATCTGTTCATTGAACGTAGGAAATCAGGGGAAGATACATGAAGGAGCTTACCAAATACAATTTCAGGAAGATAGTGCCTGCTTTGCGTTGGACGGAAGCTAAGCGTACGCTGTTCAGATTTTCAGTTTTACTATTTAGAAAATGACTTGTGGGAACATATGATGATGCTTTTTGGATCTCTGTGGAAATGTCCTATCATTCTGATCCTCACAATTCCAACTTATGTTTATTTTGGTCAGTGAGGTTAGCTTTTACTCAAACTATTCGTCGTCTTCCAACTGATATCCGAGACAGAGCTCCATAAAATGTTTGTTGTTCACAGACATCATGGATTTAAGGACAGTGATTTCAATCGAATCAACAACAGGCGTGTTTATCAACGTACACCCCATATTTCATCGAACTCTTGCAAGATTCGCTCTATATCAACGCGCTTGAAGAAACATTACCCGAGATTGGATGTATTGTTTAAAATAAAACTAACAAAAGCAAAACACAGGAGATATAAATTAATCTGACCTGTAGTTGAGGAACGACAGTTTGGTACTAATTTTGTACCATCTGGAACAGAAATAAATTTTGAAAATGTCCTTTTTATGAACATCTGTCTGTCTTTATGCTTATAAATGTGACGGAGAATATATTGTTACTACCTGCTGAAACAAGGAGATGAATGTATTTCCTTATCTGATGAGTAAATAATCACTTTTATTTGATCGGTATCATTCGAAATAAACGCCCATTAATTTGGAGTGAAACGGCGCAATTAATAGCTATTTCAGCCTTTGCTTTGTATTTGGAGATGAATGGATCGAAATAGGTACTGCTTCCTAATTGAGATTAATTGCCCGAATGCCTGCACTCGATACCTTATGGTGTCATTTCGTATAATTGCTTTTTGTTCTGATGCCATTCTATTGATTCATGTTACCGTAAGCGTGAGATTCCTCTTGCATAGATCTTTTTGATCAGGTGCCTTAGACACTAGTCTCGAAAAATTTGATAGTTACGTACTTTCTCTTGATTCAGGATGCCGGTTCTATCCTAGAACACAATCATTTTGATTCATGTAAGTTTATCGTAAAATAGTGAAAGAACGCTTCTCTTTTGTGGATTTGTGAATGAAAAGACGGTAAGATTTAAATGGTACTTCACAGATCGAGTAAAACATACTTATCCTTCGGTCAGTAACAAAATGGGGTTGAACTGAATTTATGAAGAGCACATGGCCACAAAATCAGATGTGTTCAAGCAAATTTGGTAGTACTATTGTGTCCAGATGCGAGCCGTCAAAAGCGACGATAAGTGAAACATGCACAATAGGATTTATTATACGACTAGAAAATATTACGTAGAATGGCATCATAATGAAACCGTGGGAGCAAAATATTCGGTAAAATTGGTCGAGAATAAGCCCAAAATACCTCATTTTTCACGCAATGACAATTTCTCTGCGTGCGGAGAAACCAGAAATACCGTATAGTGGCTTACATAGAATATCGGGTGCTGGAAAGGAAGACGGCGGATGGTCATATCATTTGGTGAATGAAAAAGTAAACGTTTGTCAAAAATCCGAAAAGCCGAATAGGTTTGCCGAACCTCACGATATCCTGTAAGATTTTCACTAGGTACATGTCCTAGCTCAATGTATCGATCCATTTGGAATGGTTGTTTCTATTCCAGCATCTGTTCTTGTTGAAGTCGGTGTTGAGGATAATGTTAGTTTGTTTATTATTGGGGATATTGATAAAACATACATAAATACATTATCGGTCGAAACCAAATATAATTATTTGTAATTCACTTTAATTCGGTGACACAGATTCGTAAATACTTTTTCTACCACTATTGTTAGTTATGTCTGCCAAAGTTAAGTTCTGTAGTAAAGCAATACTATAAATATTCCAGGTAGAAGTATCTTTTACGGAATTATATTTGATATTTGACTAGCTTTGGCATTCATTTAATGATCAGTCGGTAATAGAAACGGCATTAAAGAAACTTAAAATTATGACTACCAAAGCAATAAGCACTAAATTCAATATGAAACGCATTGCAATTTCTTACAGAGAGATGTGAAGTGCGTTAACTTTATTTGTTTCTCGGATTTGTCTGAAGATGTCTCCAAACGATTTTTTATTGTATTCGTTGTTGGTTGTTGTGCTTGCTGTTGTTCAGTCACGTCGATCATGAACTGGAACGTCATATACAGCCATATATTACCATTTATTGCGTCTGCAATGATGTTGATTGTCCTGGAACCCCACGACTCCGAAGCCAGAAATTCCAAAAGCTTCAGTAAAATAAAGTAGTCAACGAATGGGGAATCAGGGTGAATTCATCTCATTTGATCTCATTTGTGATCACGGTAATCACATTCGTTCACATTGATTCTTCAAACAACATATGACATCACTTCTTTCAGTTGATACATGAAACAGACTTCTATTTGATAATCTTACCGACGAATCACAAAATCTTCACAAACTTGTGTTTCTGTGTGATGCTCTGCGCGACCTGTTTTTTCTTCAATAATAGGTATATTCTTTAACGCAATCTTCTGAGAACACCATCTCTCAACTTAATTTTATGAAAGTAGTTCTGATGAAATCAACTTGCTAACCAGAAAGGACATCTTTTAAAATAGTTGATTTGAACGTGCTTTGATAAATATAAGTTGTTTTAAATTTTGTTGGTGAATATCATGACGGCAACGTGACTTTCTTCACTCGTCTGTTTAACTGAATATATGGTGAGAACAGATTACTTGCTCATTGGCGATTTCGAACCGGAGATACAATCAATTGTCATTGGATGAGAAATCGTTAACAAAAATTCCGAGCTTGAATGAGGACTTACAAACGATTTCACTTCCTTCCGGCGTAAGTCCTGCCATAACTGCTTCAAACTGTAAACGTAGCTATTGTTTTCGTACAGGTATCCTTCAAATTTGATAGCTGAAGTAACGTTGTAAAGGCATCACGAACCGGATAACAAAAATTGTACATGACGTGATAAAAGTAAATTTGTGGAGAAACTAGTTGCGAATAACTGTTTTGGGTTGTTTGCTTGTTACCATGCGTCGAAATTAGTCTGAAAATGAGATTTAGGTATAGAGTATTCTGGGATTGCACATGAATTCTGATGCAAATCAGGCTCTCAAATCAAAAGCTTCATTCTCCATTGAAGTGTACTGTCGTCTGTGATCCTCGATTGACTAACAAAATCACCAATAATCTTCTGCATTTTATTTATTTTGATTTCTTATATCTCAATACGTGAGTGAAGCATTCAGATTTTCTACATTTCCAGATTATATGTGATTACATTCTGAATGAGAAAGTGTACTTTTCGTCTACAACCGTCGTATATTTCCGCTTTCCAATGTGAACGTTTTTGGCGATTCCGCTTTCAACCTGAACTGTTGATCAGTAATTTTGTTAACTTGCCACGAGTATTTAATTTTTTCACACGTCACTTGTTTCTTGAATTTTCAATTGCGATATGAATGTTCAAAATCTCTCCAGTGATTCATCTGGGGAACTAGTACCATGGTGTGACTGATTATCTACACGTTCACGTTTCAGTTATTTCTTGCAATAGACAGTCTAAATGTTGACACAGTATCTTTCGAGTCAAGCTAAATGACCAAGAAAGTTATGGTAATCTGTATGGAATTACTGTCATCGAGATCTCTAACGTTCCATTGTGTACCCTTGTACAACGGGTAATCATATATGTATCCCGATAGGAATATGCAAGTCTGTTACGTGATACATTCTGATTATTGTTATATATTGACCGAATGATGTACTTACCTTTCACTTTGAACTTCTCGGGAAGAGCTAAGGAAAGTACAGGTAAATCCAAAAACAAATTAGATCTAGTTGCTTTTCAACATGTGAACAACGTTTCAGCACTGCGTAGGTGGTTCTTTCAATTACGTGGCGCAAAACACGAAAGTGAATTGCGTATGCAAAGATGTTTAGAGCTTCGATTCGTTGGATTGAAACGCACCTGAATTCATGTGCTTGTTTGGACAACTCGGGCAGCCTAACTGCTGAAACTATCCGCTCCACTCCAAAAATAGTCTAGAGAAATGAAGATTACACTTGGCTCAGTGGTTTGGTTGTTTTCACCGGCGTGCTTTTGACCCCATGGTTGGAGGTCCTAGTCCAGCCACCGCCACCCGACTTTGGTGGTATGTGGCTATGCTATCGTCCGGTTCAATACCACGCTTAACCTATCGGGGCCTTATGTGGTTCGCCACTCCAAATCCCGGGGATAAGGTTGCCGATTTCCAAAACTGAACAGCAGCTCAACGTGACTATCCGGTTCCCTGGTCTGTTGTTCATCACACTTAGGTGTGTAATAAAGAAAAAAACAAGCACATGATGATTGTGATGGACCGCTGTCTTTGATCGGGAAACGGAATTCAGTTTGTTTTCTAAAATCTGCATAATTTGTATGATATTGTGATTGCTAGATTAACGTTGCCCAAACATTGTGTGTAGGTGATGTCGTCACATTTGATTTCAGACCATCACCACAATCACCACTACCACGAACACCACCTTCACGACCAACATCACCACCACCACCATCACCGCCAAAATAACCAACAACAACACTACCACCACAAACATCAACACCGCCATATTCACCAGCACTATCACATAATTACTCTTTGAACAATGCAATTGATTCGCCATATTTAAAAACCGACATGTCTGCAAATTAATCAACCATTACGAATAATTATGCTGAACACCATAATGACGCAAAATCGTAATCGGACATCATCTGGTCAGAAAAAACAACAAAAGAACCTGGAGAAGGTCTTACGTTTCAGATCCAACTGAGCAGAGTTGACTTTAAAATGAACGCCAACCATTTTTTTCCACTCATCCAATATAGAATTTAGTTCTTCCTTTTGACATTCCGTCTGTGCCTCTACGGATGCGGCGTCGAAGTAAACCTTCAATTTCGTGTTTCCATTATCAAGCACTTTGGTCTTACATCCGAGAATGGTTTCTGCCAGGTCAGGATTACCTTTACTGGCTATGAGCAACTGAAACGAAAGCAAAATATGGTGTTCATTAGCTCAACACAATCAGCATTAAACAGATAAAATTGTGCATATCTTGCATTCTCAGTGAAAGTCATGATTAATACGTAGCGCAAAATTTCACCGTACGCCGGTGGCGACTTTACATGGTTGCATACGGCATTGAATGAGGCGTATGGCTGTGGATCCGTGGATGCCGCTTTGACCCAGTTTTCCGATGAAATCTTGGCGTTCATTTCATAGACTGAAACATGCAAATGATCAGGAAGTTATTTATAGATGGTATTACTAATTGGCTTTTGCAAACGTTTGTATTGTTGATAAAGACGCTTTATTTGTATAGTGTTCGCACTTGCACGAATTTTGTTCAGATTACCTCGGGTAAACAATTTTTATTTGCCAATCATGCTCTGTAACATTCATGATATACGTATCATTTGGTGAGGAAGTGAAGGTTGAAAACCGTTTATTCAACGTAAATTGTATAGATTCGGCTGCTGTTTAAAACACTGATCGATCAACCAAAGAACTTGCTTATGTTGTATCCATTCACAGGAGCATTGCTTTTGTGAAGCCAATAACGCGGTTATCAGGCGTTTGGATTGAGAGTACCCATTCCTTTTTGTGCATACCTTGAGGTCGCAGGGGCCATGAGGCCAGTAGCAAAAGGTGGTTAATCCAGACGTTTCGCGCATCATTTACGCAACTCTTGCTCTTTGGTAATCGTCATTTGGTGGTTCGCTGGTCTTATTGATGACGCTGTGCTGTTTCGTCAAGCTTAACCATATCCCCACTGCGGCCAGTCTGGGCAAGCTATTTGCATACGGAACACTTCCTAATTGCTACCCTGTCGATTATTTTACACTTTCTCAACATGAGTTCACGGTATCGAATAATCATTGTTGCAGTATAAATTTACTACAGTACCCCACACTGAATGGTTGTAATAGCACAACACAATGTAAACGGTTTCAGAATTGTCTGTTTCAAGTTCCAATTCATTGTTTGTTTGCTTGGCAAGGCGTAATTGAACTATTACTTCCATATTCGGTAATAAATTGTGGCAGTGTACCTGCTAATAATAGAAGGTGATTCTCCTGAAATCAAAACTCGTTTCCTGTTTACTTTGTAGTGTATTTCGTAAAACAAAATATCGTACAACCAAATGTAGATGGATGTATCTGTATTGAGTAAAATAACAACGAGTCTGCCTCCTCCAAGCGAGTTATAGATCCACTAGCGATCAGAGGCGAAAAGTACACCACGCGGAGAATTCAGATCGTTTTAGACATGACGAGCCCTAAACGAAGTCCGTAATTGATATAAATGAGGATATCTGGATGGTAAAACAATCCACTGTATCACGAATGTGAAGTCTCTGCGGCTTGTTTTTCGTCGTGTTACGAAGACGGAGTACCGTAGTCACCTATGACTTGAAGTTTTGAACAAAATAAACCGGCTTCCAACAAGGAATACGAAGATCAGGCCCTTTTTTCCAGAGCCAAAGCTACCCGATTTCCGCCGTTACACGGCTTTAATTTGAACTTGCAATTGAAGGTTAAATTTGAGACACCTAAAGATTGGGCACAGTACGGAAAACCTGGTTAAAGATGATTTGGGTTTCTGAAGCCAGGTTCACCTCGATAGGTTTGAAGGAACAGTTTGTCCGCGGCGATCATGCCTATCACGCATGAATGATGTGATGACACAACGTGTTGCGCAACTCTATATCTTTTCGATCGGTATTTCGTGAGATATTTGGATGGATGAAATAAGGGTCAACTTGTGATCCTAAGTGTATATACAAACTGCTCCTCCCGTCTAAACAACTAATTTTCACCAATGTTTCAGTATGCTGAGATGGAGTCTACAGGATGACGGGTGCAGGCAACACCATTTCAGGATCTTACAGGGATATGAATATAATAATAAAGAAATCTGTATCGCTTGGCAACCTTTGGGTGTTCGCAATGATTTAAGAGATCTTTGTACAAACATAAATCTTTAGACAGCTGTTCCGTCATGTTTAAGTCTCGTCAGCAGTGCATTAATATCCTCAAACAGCAGTTATCTTTTGGTGTTTAGATTTGGAATTCTTAACCTTGAACTAACAGGTCGATGGTCTATACCTAGAGGGAAATTTTGAAATAAATTCAGATAAGAACGCTCCAAAGCTTCGTTCATGAATATTTCATTGACGTGACTTTGCGAGTTTTTTAACTCACTGGCAATAAAATGAGGAACTACCGAACATTCTATTGCTTCTCCTGACGGGTATCACGATTTCACGGAGTTCTGTCCAGGTGAAATCTGTAGCTCTAAAAGTGTCAATCTACTCCTTCTTGGATATGAGCATTGTATGCATGATTTGCTACTGAGCCGTTTCTGTGCATGCTACTTATCATAGAATAAAACCAAGTTACTTTGTTCACATTTATTACCTCAGTCTGTAGCTTATTAGTATGTTTAGTGATTACGTTTATGATTTGGTCACAATTTCGTGTGTAAACTAACCTACTAACTATTCAGTAATACAAATTCGTGGTGCATATTCATTCATCCGATGAAGAACGGAAAACGTCATTTTTCAGTATATCTATGAGAACTTTTGCAAAACAATCAACGTAAGGACAAACGCCGGTCTCAAATAAAGACTGATCCTGCATTTGGATTGTGTTCTTTTCGAGCAATATTATAGTTTTCGCGTTTTTTTAGCTAGGATCTCTTGCATGTGAATGTTGCCCATTTGACTCCATTTTCCTAAGTCCTTTGGTCAAACTTGGTTAACATTCCTTGGTTAGACCAAGCATGGCTGGCCCCAACAGAAGTCGGTGATTATTAACAATGAGTAAATCCGGATTATAAAAACAATCAATGGCTTCGCGAATATGAAGTTTGTGACGCTTGTTTTCTGTCGTATTTGGAAGAAGGATTACCGCAGTGACCGATAATGTAAGGTCACGAACAAAATGAACCGCGTTCAAATAAGGACTACCAAGATAAACCCTGTTCCGTCGGAACCACACCTGCCCGAATTCCACCGTTACTCCATCAACAGCAGACACCTACGGAATGGACATAGTAATCTGACACTTTAGTTGAAAAGCAATGATGTTTGTGGCGCACAGAAACCAGTGCAAAGTTGATATAGGTTGCTGGGGTTAAGTTCACCTCGAAAGGTTTTGAGAGCACAGTTAGTGTAGTACAATTATGGCTATCATTCATAAATGACGCGAGGACGTATACCATTGCACAAGTTGAAATGTTTCATACTTCCATTAGTGGTATACTTGAACGGATTAATCTAGGAGTACAAAATCAGTATAGATAAACGCTTCGGGCCATCTACCACTGCAGTGTAAACAACTAATGTTCACAAATGTTTCAATATGCTGTGCTGGATCCTGCAGGATGAGGGCTACAGGCCGCAGTATTCCAAGATCTTGCAAGGGTATGAATAATATGCAGCAACCATCTCCATTCCTTTGGCAATGACTCAAAAGAATTGTGTGCAAACGGAAGTCAATCGTCAGCTATTTCGCCATGAAGGAGTCTCGTCAACAGTGCTGAGATTTGGAATTCTTAACCCTGAGCTATAGAGTCGACTGTCAAATAATCTTATATTTTCAGGGTTTTTCAGTCATTAGAATCTCTTGCATTTGAATGTTGAGAATGGAGAACGATCGAAACTGTTAGTATCTTGTCTATTAAATTCTATCTCAAGTTTGCACTTACCCACGGTGTCTATTACTTCTTCATAGGCGTAGCCTTAAGGAAAGAAGGAAATGATATCAAGTGAATCTGTCTGCTCCGAGGCATTTAAATTTATATATTGCTCATTCATCCATTGCCTGCACAATAAATACCAAATTCACAGAAAATATTAAAAAAAAAAATAAAATAAAATAAATAGGCACGTCGAACGCCAATGTGAAACTCACATGCATGAATAAATCCGATGATAAATGTGATTGAGCGAATCGGTACAAACATAGACAAGTTCATAATAGCGTTCCCAGAAGTCGATTTTTCGTTTGATCAGAGAGAGGAATGTTAGTCTAAATCTGATCATTCGATTACTTTTATATGATCATTTACCACCGTTTTGAAACAGACGAATGGAAATTTCTTGCACACAATCGCACGTGGATAGATACCCACGTATCGTCCTATGGTTAACTTTGGATTTCCGATAAGTCGAAAATTTCTTTTCGGCAGGTGGTGTGATTTAATGAAAACCATTTGGAATGTCTGTGAGAGTTGATTTTTATCGTAATATGCCAGATACGGGTGTGCAAGTTGAATTCATTTACTCATGTTATGTCCTGTTTTGTGCTGCTTTGAGACGGGTTTCCTGTTGTTTAGGTTATTTAAGATAACTAATCCTTCCAAGTATTTCGATCAGGTAACGACATTTTACATACTTAAAATCAATGCACATCAATTGTTCCTTTTGAAATTTAAATTTAAATAAATTTTTAAATCCAAGGCTTGAATGAATCTTCGAAGACAGATAGTATATTCAGCTAAGGAATAAGTAATTTATCATGCATGAACATGTTGATGTAGTCGGAAAAATGAGTTACGAATTTCACCGTTGCATGTACAGTGATGGTCGCAGATCAGAAATAGCTCAAGTCGTCTTCACTTCCTGAATATTTGGAGCAGATAACAATGGGTGATGTGTGGGGATTTAGTGGGTTTTCTCATTGGAGATGTTTAACCAGACTACAACAATTGTGAAATCTGTATACTGCATAGGACCCTGCTCCCATAGTCTGCAAAGTGATTTGAAAATTAGCTCTGTTCTCATTATTATGATAGAGACGATTTCCAAGAAGGGACGAATACATTGTAGCATTGGTTAACAACTTATTGGGAACTCAGTCACTCTCTTGCAGGTTACGTTTGCTCGAACTAGGTTCAGAGTATCAATCGCAAAATCTACTCCGGATTAGTACAACGACCCACTCCTGACTATCCTGCAAATCGCTGATCTTAACATCACAAACAAGCACTTTCAGAGCTAACGCTTCTGGTGGGTGCTTTGCACGTCAATTGTCGACCAGCTTTCCTATTTCCCTTATGGATGCGCATTTAAACTAGCGGACTGATTTTGCAGTATCAGGCTTAAACCAAGTAGAGAGTCACCCATTATAGATGTGAATACAGTCTGCTCCTGGATGGTTTAAACTTCAAGCAGTCTAATCAGCGGTACATCATCTACCAGATGCTTTAATCAAGCAGCATCACACTTATTGACAAATGGCTTATTACAGATGACTTAAACTAAAGATGTGTAGCTCGTGCACTCTCTCCTGTTTCAACTGCGCATTTTTCAATGATGCTACAAAGCACGACACAATTAAGTTTGTAGGAAGACGAACCAATAAATTCTCCAGCATTTTTGCCTATTTAACTAGAAATTTAAAACCAGTCTTCCATGAAAACTTTAACTGTTACGGATTTCAAATACAAAAACGCTTCATTCCCATGGCTCACTTAATTTGATCAAAATGAAGTCTACTAACATTGGACGGACACTGAGTCTGTCTACCATATTGGTGCACTTTATTGAAACTCGTGCGGTAGTAATCTAGACGAAATGCGACTCTCTGAAATGGGGAAATGATCGCAAGTCTATAAACGCTGCACTAACTTCGATAGTGTAAATGTGCGCGGTAATGTTAGAATGATCTTTTGATAAAGTAAATACTCAACCTCTTTTTTCATTGTTTTCAAGTGACCGACATAGCAAAATAAAGCATACGAGAGCAATTGAAAATCTCAGTGCCATTTATCAATGTTTTGAGCCCGTGAGTAGGTCACCACGTCACTACCCATCATCGCAAATGATTCACGAAGTAGCTGCACCGATTGTTGAGCTTTGAATTTAATCCGAATAGTATGGCTGGTAACGTGTCCTTGTGAGCATGTTATAAAATACGCTTAAAGTGCAGACTTGTGACAGATAGGTCAGATTCCATCCCGGTCGTGGATGCATCCATAAAATCGTGCCTATTCCAAAGTGATTAGAAACCGACCAGCGATAATTTCTGATTTGGACAATAAAGAGATCATCTAATTTTCAAACGGACTGCTCTAGTAAATCACTTTTCCTACTAGAAATGGCTTATTGGTGTTGCATATTTTTATTCATCTTTGGGTGAATTCAGTCTAACGTCATCTTTGCATGCAAATTCGAGGCACATCTAACCATCAGGTCTACTCATTACGTATACCACGAATGGTCTCGAACTGTGGACACTCAATACATTTTGCTGATTCTGTCTCCAACAAAGATGATCGCCATGGAGTAAATATGGAATCACTGAGAAACTGTTTTAGGCCAAACTTGGTGTTCAGGCTGGTGGCTTACGCGTCCAAGCTTCCATTCAGTTCAGTCATTCGGTGGATTGGCGAGTATGTGACAACCTAGGAAGTCGTTTCTTGTCTTGATCCGCCATGAGGATAGTCGTCTATTGTGGTTCACTGGGGCGGCTGCCATTCGACGTTACAATCGCGATCCATGTAAACAAACCGAATTCGTGACCAGCCTCGCGCTACCCTGGTAGATGTCCCTGTCCTCCTAACCTACACAGATTACGCTCCCTACGTTCATGTCCAATGCGGTTCGAATTAGTGAGCTTTTGCCTTCGCATTCATTGATTTGTCTTCCCCGTGTGCTCACCTGTACCCAAATCAGTCACACATTCAACCAAACGTGATTCATTTCTGTTTGGCTTGTTTCGATCTCACAATCCAACAGTGTTTCATGCCCAAATCTGTGTTGAATGGCCCAGAAAATGAAAAAGCATAACCTCACACAAGACAGTCAGGCTTGTATTCAAACATTTCTAAGAAAAGAAGTACATATGGGAACAAAGGTACTTCTCACTCACCCGTCAACAGATGGTTCAAAAGATCTTTCTTTGAAGTAGGAAGACATTTTTAGAGCAAAAATAAATATATGCAATACTCATGAGAAAGCGAACGAATGACTCATTTGCCAGGAAATCTCATGGAAATAATCGAGTAGTTTGATTAAAGCATATTTGTAAAAATTGATGAATGTAGTTCGAATACGTGTTATAAATCCTAATTGACATTTGACTTAAATAGTAGTTGACGATTCGAACAAACCTTGTAACTGAAGACGAATTTAGCTAGAGAAACATGCTGTAACAGGTTAACATTCCTTTGTCGAAGAAATCGATTAAAAGTGATGTTAGGTTTTCATTCTGTAAATTTATCAGCTCTTCAAAAAGCAATGCTCGCTGCGGGCACAAGCGCCCCCTGGGTGCACAATAAAACTTCCAAAATATATAGGCAGACTTGGATTGGTTTGGAACGGCACAGTTGCTGTGCGCTTGCGACCCGTTCGTGGTCGAGTTTGCAGGGATTCCTCGGCGTTTTCTGAGGGTGCTTGGCCGAAGAAGCACCGTTCGGGCCATCGGGATTTGGTGTTGCGTTTGAATTTGCCAATGCTTGTGTTCACAGGCACCAGACTCGAAGGGTCGCGGTCCTAGACCCGCCGGGGACGAAAAAATGACGAGTTCCAAACACGAAACCATTTATCCAGCGTTCTTTGTCGGTTATCATAGAGAATTCCCTCAAACTTTAATAATTCTATTTGCCCGCAAAAAATAAAGGCTGTGTGGAGAAGTATACATGCTCATGTCACACTAATATCTCTGTTTGTAATATAGTATTATTGATTTGTACAAAAGTAAATCTTTTAATGTAATTTAATTGATTTAGGCACTCCATTCTTCTTTCTTCATTCTTTCGTTGTTGCCTTCTCACCAGAACTTTTCAATTTTCAAATGAAATAACCCAAATATTCTTTTGTACTACACTAAGAAAACAAACATATTGATCCTGTGATAAAATGCTGGTTATTGAGTTCATGTATGCAGTTGGAGTTGTTCGCTGATGTGCTACTTAATTCAAGTGAAATTTCAGTTCATATCTGATTATTCAATGTCTGTTTTTGCATTTTTACTTCCTTTTATAGAATACGTAATGATTGGATTTTCGAGAAGAGGAAGCGTTTATTCAAAGTGCTGCCATACACAACACACAATGGGAAAAAGAGATATTGCGGTGGGATTCGAACACACGTCTTTTGAGCTGACAGAGGATGGTTGTTGGAAGGGTGTATAAAATGTTTTCAAAATTCTGCCGTGTAATAGTCATACCTTTCCTGCAACTGAATAGTGTATGCGGCGAGTGAAATTAGGGAATAGTCGTGATATCGGTATCCGTTTTTAGAGGAAGCACCCTGTCTGATTATTCTCGAAAATTTCATGTTGATCATTGAGCAAGGCTAGCTTTCTTCTAGTCAAGAGGGCGTGATTTACAAGACAAACATGAGGCGAGTATAGGTTGATGTTACATTGTAATGGCAAATTCTCTCAAAGTCCACAGAAATGTTGTCCGATCGGAGGAGCTGGGGCTGTTTTCATTCACATTGCTTTGTGTGGCACGGTTCGGAACTTCAATATTGATTCTTATTTACTCTCAACTTACAATCACATGTATTCACCTTATCTATCGGTTGGAGGTGAGTGAATTTATTATTTGAACATTACAATCGATTGAATCTAGTGATGATTCCATTGAATAATACATTTCCAAACTCGAAGAACTGGAAAAAGAAAGATTGAGACTGCTGTTCCGCCTTGGTTCATGGAGACGTATAACGTACGATTAGCATATCAGTGCTGCTTATGTGGTATGTATCTTCGCTACTCTGACAGATGTTCAGATGGAAAAAATGACATCAAGATGCACCAAATGCGTTTGAGCTCCGCTTTATAACAGTCTTGAACAAACTATCTCAAGCTCTGTTCTTAGCTGCGTCAATGCATTTCTGATGAAATCGTTAAAAGCATTTAATAGGGTTAAATGCATTGCGAACAGGCTTCTTGCGCAAATTGTCATAACGTAATGAGTTAACCATAAATGCTTTTACTTTATTCAGAACCTGAAAATGCACCGCAGGAATATACGAATGTCAACAGGTCATATTTGCTACTTTGAATTATTCTACAGTTTGCTTCCTTTGTCACTGATGCAGAGTTGATGCATTTTCTTGTCAATAGAATTCAGTTCAAAGACACTCGACCATTCTGTCTTATGGAAATCACACGGGTTTTCGACCGTATGATTTTTGGGTTTTCATCTCCAAGTCAAATTGCCTTCGACTTACTGTATCATTTTCCGCATAACTACAGTGTTTGACACCACACCCCACGAAATATGGTCCCATCTAACCTGTATGAACTGTGCCTAACACACATGTACTGTATGGGGGTATATTCTACCAGTCGAAGATGTATAGAACGTGGTTTGTTGTGAGAATGGCATGGTTGTGCACTTTGGTTTGTCAGGTTGGGTGATTAACTCTTGTTTTGAGTTCATGTGTAAGTCACACAGGTGAGAGCTGTTTGGTGTGCCGTTAGGATGTAGGAAACGACTGTCACGCCATGAGACCCACAGAATATATTCATCGTTCTATACGGTTTACCGGCAGATGGCGTGATTTGTTTAGTTATGCACAACTATCAGGCAGGGGGGTGGTGCATAGGTACGATACTAAGATATTTAGATGTTCCATAAGGCCGGTAAATTGACGTCGATCACCTCCAACATCAGCGATCAAACTGTCCACTCTCTAGCCCCAAGATATCTCGTCGATACGAGGAACGGAGATTCCAATTACGGCGTTTAATTTGTGTGCTTTCATGCAGTTTCCTTGGTTGAAAGATGCTCTCTGATAAATAAATTAGAACGTGTGTAAAGAAGCGATCGTGAAGTGAATCATTTGACGCAAGGAATCAATATTCCTGTTTGCTCTCATGATCGTCAGGAGCGTGGTAGGAAATATTTTCCTGAACTAATGGAATTTATTATGGAAGCAACAATGTAATATGGACGTGGTTCAATACATGACTGTTAACTCACTCAATAGGATTGCCACTTGCGAACAGAACTCGTAAGCCTACATTTGAGAACTACTAAGCGAATACATATCAATCACATCTGCATGGGGTTCAAGCTCATCACAATATGAAAACTGTTGTGAGGCGACTTCGTTCGGTCGATTTCAATCCCATCGAGTGTGTTCCAGAATCCGATCGAGAAAAAGAGGAAAACATGCACGACGGCGGATCGCTGTGTGGGAGATGAAGATTACTTCGGGGGACAATATAGTATCAGACATCTATTAGCGAACACGGCTCGTTGAGTGTTTACTTTCAACTGTTCGGTAAGTCACAATACCTCTAGTTCTTGTTGACCGATAGCGAAAAATAGAACGCTACATCGAAATTCTTTTTGATGTGTGATTTTGTGTGGTGACAGGAATATTTTACAAAATCTTCATCTTTAAGTCAGGAGTGAGTCTATCTGGATTCATAAATCGGTTAAACATGACTAATAATTAAATGCGGTCTGAGTTCGTGAGCTGTTACACACGAATTCCTTTTATGATCATGAAAGGTATGAAATAGTTATTCCGATGTAACTGCAGTTTGTATTGCACGATTCCCAACTGCCTCCGATACGTGAGCAAACAGGTTGACTGGTATACCTAATGCTATGTTCTAGATTTGTTATTCTCTGTACATTTTCATCAAAATGCCGTATTAATTGTTGCATTAAAGGCAAAGCCAACATCTAATTACGGGGATTTGTTTAAGGAATAAAACTGAACACTGCCAGTATAAATATTTGTAACAGAGCTGATGTGCTTATGAAAAAACTCACTGCGATTCACATAAAACTAAAGTGTCAGGACAGCCGACCTTAGAGGAAAATTCGAAAACTACAACCAGTCTAAGGAATGTTTCTGAAAATACAAAGTTTTGCTGGAACGATACACGAAATTAACTCACAGAGACACAAAGCTTGGATAAAACTCGAGTAAATTCTGTTTTTCTCCTGCATTTGACCGACAAAGAAAGATAATCTACGTTTTATTTTATTGGTCGGAATTAAATGATGAAACTATACTGCGAGAAAAGTGACATAATCGAATGCGTCCAATAAGGTAAACATTCTTGAAATTCGTTTTTAATTAAATGTTTCAAGTATCATTATAGGCTTTGTCTCTCACAAATAAATATTGAATTTGAAAATCTTTGTCCCAAGGTAACTTATGTGGGACAGCAGAGTTCAGTTCAGTCACTATTTTAAACCGTCATTCAATTTGATTCCACCCGTTGATTGCGCAAAGTGTTTTGTAAGATTCTACGCGATCAACCTACGGATGTTTGTTGTGAATATTTATGTATTTAATTGTAATTCTGCAACGAATAGCTTCTATTTTAAAAAGAAATGAAAACGAAGTTTGTCTGAGTGACAATTAACGTGGTTTTATTGCTATAGTCAGCCAAGGATTTGTTTGAGCTAATAGAGACTGTCACGGTTTGGTTACGTGCATGATGTGAAGTGCATGTGCTTTGACTGTCTGTTTCGCATCTCATAGTTTCTTTAAACATATTTCATCATTTCGCGATGCCAGCGAGAATTCCACGCTCAATGTATGTATTTGGCAACTAAGACCCTCGGTTTTCTGTTAGTAGTGTAAGACGAGTAACGATAGATGAACGAGATGGCAGAATTACCAAATATTCGGTTCGTTCGGATGGATGACAGATGTGTACGGGTTGCTAAACAGTGACACACACTCCTATAACTGTACGATATTTGCACAGAAATCTAGAAGAAATGCAGAAACTGCGGATTCTCTTTAATTTCTAAAAGACTACTGTTGTTTTCACCGTGATCGAGAGGGATGATACAAGTAAACTGGAGGTGGGGTCAATAAATTGCCCACTTTCTCGAAGCGTAGCGCGTCTTAAGTGTATTTACTGCCTGAAACGAGCTGGCCTTAGAAAAATATCAGCATTTCGTTTCGTTGTTCTTGCAAACTTTTGTATTTGTCCCTTTCGTTTACTATATGAAAATAGGTGATTTTTGTACACTTTCATCCATTTCGTATTCCTTTGCAGAAGGCTAGTATTTGTTAATCGTGGTGATTTGAATTCGCCCTCTACAATTCTCTTGATATTGTTTACTTCGTGGAATCAAAGGTTTTTTCCACACAGAGGATAGTTATATTTTGGAGAAGGATATACTTGGCCGATCACACCCATCCATGATATTCTTTGCCTTAGGCTGAACAATTTCTATAGTCCAGGATTAAACTCTCAGTCAATCAATCAATCGTTTACTCCCTGATATCATATCTCAAACTGGTCTTTGAAAGATACCAGCCGACACTTTTCTTTTGCCTGTTCTCTCGTATGTGCTTAAATTTTCGAAAGCATGATCAGGTTTCATTTCCCAACAACGTTAAAATTACCCATTCTGTATCAGGAACTTTGAAGAGAGAGAAGTCAGTCAACTATAAGTCACATCACTGCACCGAATTTGATGAGTTTAAATCAACGATTTCTCACTCCTACTTCTCTTTCAGCCGAATCCCTTGATATACATTTTACGCAGAAGATGTATTCTGCCCGAACGGACTCTACATAGAGATTTGCTGTTTACTCTACAGATTTATTTTGCACAATCCACAAATATGGCGTTAGTCTACTACTTAACGAGAAAAAATGCTCTAATCTGGATGCCTGTCGATATGTCCTATTCCATGAAATATGCCAGATGGCCTTTACTCGGGCCGTCGACATTCACATCTGGCTGGCTTCTGTGATCGTTTCTAGCTTGCTCACAACATTTCCGTTTATAAACAACTTTGGTATTCTGCAAGATAGAACTGGTCTTTCATCTTCTTTGCTTACATTACTGGGTTATCTGGCACTTTACCTTCAGAACCAATTAACACGTATGAAAATCGGGTTCATATCGGTCTCTTAGCTGGTGTTATCTTCATATATGACTACTACTCAAGACCTCTCTTATAATTCAGTGTCTTACCTTGACTCGAGTGCATATTCAATTTAGCTTTAATCCCATCCCACTGAAATTGCGTGAGTTGACAGTTTTCCCGTTGGTAGGTTAAATATTATCAAGTGGCTTGATGTTGGTGACACGAGACAAGTGTTTTTTCATGTGCTCGTTATAGCTATTCACTACCCAGTAGTATGATATTCACGTCTTTGTAAATCCGCATGTTTTATCGTCGATATTTAGTTTCCCTAAGTAGCCCTACCGAATTTATTCTCGAAATGCTTTAATCCTATTTTTCATAGTCGCACCACAGCCAGTTTTTTATATGTAAACTCTACCTTTGTACTTTGCAGTTTGATTTTTAATTTCTGACTGAGATGAGAAAAGCTTGACATTTATATTAGCTTTGAAATCCACACACAAAATTTGAAGCTATACAGACGACATGGATGAGGTCACACCTAATTGTCAAATAAACATAGATTTGTGTGTGGAAACTCATCCAAAGAACATACTACCCGCTGGAATTATTTCCTCAAGTCATCATGCAGAAAGGCGACTGCAGTTATAAAATTCCACATCGGCTCGATAACTTACAGAACCAGAGGCGTTTGATAAATCTTGAAATGATCATCAAATCGGTAATCTAAGGCTCAGCGCAGCTGAACCGCAGTTCACAAAATGGATGACGGAAGTTCATGATGAAATAGATTTTAGGTTCAAGGAAACTGAGGAAAGAGAACGTGGAAAGTGAATTTATGGAATGCGGTTTGCGGATTCCCTTGTTCTGCCCAGAATATTTCCATTTCCCCGAAATCCGGCGACAACCATCCAAACTTTACATTGCATTTGACCGAGTCTTGTCAAAGGTGGATACTTAGTATTATTTTGACAACAAATCAAATAGAACGGTACTTTCTTGGTCAAAGCAGTCCTAGAAATAAAGTGAAATAATTGGCAGTGTGTTGAGAACAGACATAATGAGGAATGGGTGATAGACGCGACCTTTCTTCTGCTTGCTTATAGGCTTTCTGGGTCCCGATTTCCCCTCTGGATAGCCTACGATGCAAGTTCAGTGTGCTTGACATGGTAACATTTAACGCTAAACTTTGGATTTACTCAATCAATACATTCGTGAGAACTGTAAAAAGAAGTCTATTGCCTAATGGTATACCAGGTTTGTTGCCGAACCAAAGGTCGACATCTGCGCTAAAAATACATCAGAGGAGATAAATCAGATTCACCGATGATATATCGAACTGCTCAACAAACGCTGAACTCTCGAAAATCCTTTGGGACTGCTTAGAACACGTCGAGCAGTTTGTGTAAAAAGTCCACAGTGTTTGAAGTATCTGTTAGAAAAATTTGGAAAGTGCTATGATCGCATCCAATTAGACCTGTATCCATATATGCTTTACAAGAGTCGCTCATTATCAAACTCTTTTTAGTAGTCACTTTGTCAAATAACCTCTCTTGGTCCGTGCATCTCAAAATATTTACATTATTGCTCAGAGGTTGTTTTCTAAGCATTCAGGCTTAAGCAGCTCGCCATTCCTCTAAACATAATTCCTGAATATGTGACAGTTTGCATTCTTCCACCCTGGTTGTACTGTTGCTTCGTATTTTTACAGTCTGTGGGATAAAACTTCATTCTCTTATTCAGGTCTCCGTAATTTCGTTCCCATTGTATTAGCATTCCCAAATGAGTTTAGGTTGAGTTCATTTTGAGCAAGTAGTTGTACGCCGGTGGTCGACGTAGCAGCCATATATTGCCAGGCAATGAATAAATTCCATCGAAATAGGTGTTTCTCATTTGTAAATGCTTTCCTGATTTATGTTTTTTGTTGAACCTGTCTTCATGTGCCGAAACACGACCAGTATTTATCTTTCCGTGCGTTAGCAAAGGAAATAATTCTCACTACATCATCATCATCATCATTATCATCATTGTACAGCGTAATACAGTGAAACGAAGCTCACTGATCGCTGCCAATCTCATATTGCATACAATATAAATGAGAGGAGGGATAGGGATTGGGCCAAGATTTAGGGACGGGAAAAGAAAGCAAACCTCTACGCTCAACACACAGAGTACACAGTTCAACTGTGCATACGTATTATTTCAAGCATTACGGTTTGATAAGAAGTGACAGCAAGCTCGCCGTTGGTGTCGGTTCGTATCCATGACCTTCAGTGTCCCAACCATGCGGTTCTGAAGTCATTTGGACCCCAACCAGGAAGGCGAGAGACACCTACTCTATCTAATCGCTCTGTGCATTTCATTATGTCTTGTCTCCATGCCATCTTCTGGCCTCCGCGGAGCTTTCTCGAGTCTGTAACAGCCACTGCAAACAAGGCGCGCTGCAGTAGGCGATTGTCGGACACGCAAAACGTATCCTAATCGACGGAGCCTATTGAGCTAGATTCGATGAGATAGCGAGTTCGTGTTTGATGTATTCACAAACACCAGGCAATTTACTTTTAAGTTACTAACCCGCTCACGTCATCCAACCTGGGCCAGAATACGAAAACATCGATTGTCGAAAACTGAAAAACGACGGGTGTCTTCTATCCGAAAATTCAGTCACAAACGTAAAGTGGAACTGATCGTACGGTGGCGACGTTTCAACTTTAGTGAAACGTTACAGATATTCCAGTCCTGCATACGATGCTTCAGCCTTGAAATTGCGGGCGGTTATCTCCTTTGATGCGCTACCGTCGTTGGTCACGCAGCTACCTAAATAAGAGAAGCAGTCAACTTGAACTAATTCCTGACCGTCCATTTTCAAAACAGAACTCGGTGACACCCAGTCTTGTAACATCACTTTGCAGTTTGAAGGTGCAAAGTACACATCGAACGGAGCGACAGAGCTTGCTGATTTCCCAAGTGATCTTTGACCATTATCCATTCACTTGAACAAGCAAACGTACTCCAAATTGCACAACTTTTCGCCAGATGCCCATTCAACACCGACACCTTGGAGACCATTTGGTGTGTTGTCCAGTATTTCTTTTATGATGAAATTAAACCGGAATGGCGAAAGAGGATGCCCTTGACGAGCACCGCTGCTAGTTACGAACGACCTACTCAGCTCGCCGTAGACCCTTAAGCTACCAGAATTATGCGAGTAGAGTGGACTCAGTATGTTCAAGTACTCCTGTGGCATTCCTTTGCGGAGGAGAGAACCCATAAGGGATTCACGATCAACTGAGTCGAAGGCTTCTTTTAGGTCAAGGAACACGACAACCGTTGTTCGACGATGCGCATGGCCAGCTCGATGACTTGACGCAGAGTAAAGATTTGGTCGATACAACCATGACCTGGTCGAAATCCCGATTGTTGTTCACGGATGTTTGTCTCTCTAAACGGTGTCAGACGCGAAGTATGATGGGGGCTAGTAACTTAGTGACGATTGAGATCAAACTTATTCCGCGGTGGTATACGCAGTCATTGCGAGATTCCTTCTTAACAATTGGAACGATCAGTGATTCGCTCCACGATGATGGAATGCGCTCTTGTAACCAGATGTTACGCATTACATCAGTAATGGAGTCTGCAAGGTCATCGCCCCCAACATGAAAAGAGTGGGAGGAAGTTCAACCGGTCACGTTGCTTTTCCTTTCTTCAGGGCTTCGATGCCAGAACGAACTTCTGCTGTAGTAGGAGGTTCAGATGACACTGTACACGAAGCCTCAGCTACATTCGAGGAGATGGCCTGTTAGCGCCTGGCCAGCTGAACTGTTCGTTGAAGTACTCCGCCCACCACTCAAGCCGTTTCTCCGTATTGTGAATAGCTTCCCCACTTTTGTCGCAGATTGTTTCACTAATTGTGTTTCGCCAACCTCCCCTATTGCGTTTCAGTTGGAACAGTCTTTGACTATTCCTTGATTCAGTTGCTACTTCCATTAAATTAGCTATCGTTGCCCACCAGTTCTCACGGTCTTTCTTGAAGCCCCTCGTGAGTTGACGTTGTAGACGCCACCTAACCCTGCCTTGATCCCAAGTGGTTGGGATTTGCCGCTTTTTCTCCATCAACGCTACTGACTCATCAGATATCCAATGCCTCGGGTGGGTTACTGCTTCAGATCCACAAGCAACCTTCGCTGCAGAGTGCATTGCTCGGTTAATCTGATCCCACTGTTCATTGACACTAGCACCCCGCAGTGCGTTTGGCCCTTGCCCTAATTGTGATTTAAAACGGGCACGACCGGCTGAGTCAGATAAGCAATGATCTGCCAATCGAGTTTCATTTCATCATGATAAATTCTTCCCTCATCTTTTGCATCGTATTCTTTAGGTCCAAATATTGCATACCACAAACAATAAACTGATCAAACGAATTTTCCCGTAATGCGTTCAGCTCGTGCGATATTTTACCGAGTTTTAGAATACTTCATTGGTAGCTAGGATACTTGAGAGTTTATCTGAGTCTAGCAACTGCAGCCGTTGATTATTAGCGATGAATTCTTCAGTATCGATGGAAATTAGCAAAGTTTTATCAGAACTGCATTATCTCTGTTTCGAAGGAGAGAGTCGTTATATTTGATTGTAAAACAGTGTAAGTTTTAGCATTTAACTCACAGTTACTTGTGAGTTGTAGTGTGGAATAATTGATTTTTTTATTGATTTGAGCTGACTATCCTTCGGAATTCATCTTTCATGCACAATCCTCAGTTTATCGATTCAACCATATCCTGGGAAGCACTAGACTCGAGTTTCTCTCCTATTGGAGCTCATTAGTAGTGCACATCCACTGTCCCGTCCGGGATTTTGAACTCCGGACCTGTTGCATGGAAGGTATGCCTTACCATTGTGTCAACCAGCTCATATCATGGCTGAAATAAATTGCCAATCCATGTCTTTCAGGTGTCGTCTACAATACTAGTCAGTTCATTTTGGCCAGACAGCAACGAAGCGAGACACAGATGATATATTTTTAACTCCAATCGAATGCTTCCCACCAAGTTAGGACTTCCAATCAGGTACGGACTGGTTTACCAACGAACCTATAAGGTTGGATTGATTTTAAGCATTTGGCTCACAGTTACTTTTGAGTAGTGATGTGGGATAAATTTAACTTCTGCCTGCTGTTGGAATATCGAATAACCCTGTTCTCCCGTTTGTGACTATATTACACATATGTTTCACCGGGATTGANGATTGCTGCCCTAGCATCTCTGACAAACGAACAAATCCGCTGTTGTGTAAATAATCAAATGCGAGCGAGCAATGTGTAATCAAGCCAGTTTCAATATGAATGATTATTATTAAATAACATTTTACTGAATCAATGAAAATTTAAAAAATGTGTCCGCCTCACTTATTGCATATGGTGGTGTGTAAAACCAAACCAAACTCATCACGCTCTTAACCAAGCACAGTCAACTATGCGCGACTGAACGTCTATTATTTTCCAACCTGTCACTTGCTTTTGTGATATATAACGCGAAATAAATAGTTCCCCCCTTACGTGTGTTCTCATCTCGTAATGAGGATTTTATGGAATATCGAGAGAAGAAAAATGCAGCGAGGAATTTTACTTTCGTTCGATATTCTAAATTAATGAAGAAAAAGAAGCTGGCTTACGTACATCACACTCGGTTAGTTGCGCACGGTGAATGAACCTGAACATGCAAACCGTAGTCACCAAAGGTGAAAGTGATTGGTGAAATTCAAGTTAAGTTCATCAGTTGAACCAACATCTCTTGGGCGCATGAACCCGGGTTTAGTAAAAAACACAGTAGGGACAAACAAGAGGGTCATGGCTTGCAAGTTTATTCTCTTCAGACGGATAGAATCCGTTTCATCTTCAGGGTGACGGAGTGTGTGGTCAACCGGTTTTGACTACCCATCGGGATAGTTGTGTGACTGCAGCATCACAATTGTCCATCTGTCCTTCATGATTTGATACTAGGAACAGAGGTCTTACAGTATTAAATGCACTACGTATTGGAAATGATGAAGTTTCTTATCAATAAAAGCGGTATTTGTATAGACAGCACCAAAGTAAATCGCATAATAAGTTCCATCAAGAATTTTCTTCAAGTTCAATCAATTCCAACGGGAAGGTAATTTATTCATTCATTATAGTCAGGTTTTCCGAGCAATTGGCATCATAATGGCTTGGTTGTAGATTCACGTTCGGACTTTACTACTGCAAATAATCTGTTGTAAGTTAGTGACGGAAATAACCAGAAATGCATTGCATCATATGGCAATTCCAAAGTAGGAATATTGAACTTTGGGTCCGTATAGTGAAAAAATCATTTCTGCTTACAGATGAAAAGGAGCACATGGTGCAGTATAACCTCCAATACGATAGAAATATATAAAAGATTTTCTCAATTTGATAGATAGATATATACAGAGAGTTGGATTGATAGATAAATAGTTCATAACTGGGGTGAAATGAAAGATATTCCAAGTCTATAAGTCTGGTACTTTACATGTTAAGGTGTTTTCGGTTCTTTAGAAAGGATAATTTTCCGGGCAAAATGTATTGATTTAGGACGTTTATGTAGTTTAAATGGTCGATAAGCAAGTGTTCCCTTGATTTTCGAAGTAATATGATCGCTGCGTGCAACGTGAATACCCAGCAGTCATTACAAGTAAAATTTGATTTATAAAAGTTATTCCTAATTACGCATTTATACAAAAACCGTAGAGCTACATTGGCGATTAGTTGATTGCATTATTGATGTATATAAGTAATCATTCTTGTTGAATAATAACTAGTTTAGGATAATAGGAAATTCACAGTAGAGTTTGAGTCAATTTTTAGATCAAGTGGTTTTTTGATTATCCACATATTTAACACGATATTAAGGTTCCAATACAAAAATATTAGATTTTGTGTCCGCTTATTTGAAAATCCTTTCTGCTTACAATTGAAAAAGCACGACGCAGCAGAGCTATCAAATTTGATGTACATTTCTAGACTAAAACGTTTTTTTGAAGAATTTTAACAACCTCGTCAAATTGTGTCGCATGTAGAAAGCTCATGCTCATTCCTTTATTTATTTATTTATTTATTTATTTATTATTCCTCACCAAGATCGAAATCCGCTACGGCCAAGCATACTTCAAAGGAGCGGATAGAAATAAATATTTTGGGAGTTTATGGGACCCAGTAACGTTGATTGTTTTCAATAGCCTCGTATTTACATCAATAACACATCAATTCGATAGCTGCGGCAGCTCTATCGTCAATTACGGAAACAAAGTGTACCCGCAAGACCCATCGTATCAGAAATGGATTCCAGCAACCGATCATCAGTTTAGTGATTTTGATTTATATTGAATTAGATCAAAGTTTTCGCTTAACATGGTCATACAATTGAACACAAAAGGCGCTGAATACTGCAAACAGTGGACTTTGGAAGACAACAAACTTCCACAAACAGTAAATCAGAAGATGTGGGTAGGTGAGTGTTTCTTCACCACGCCCAACCGTGGAAATATGAAACAAGACAGAGGTAGAGAACGATATTGAAAGAGTATAATATTTGTCATCACTTTGACGGACTGAAGTGGTGTTGTCGTCGTCTTTCACTGCATAATTTTATAAATCACAATTCCACATTTTGAAAATTATTCCAATAAAATGTTGTGTAATACTTTAATAAGCAGGAGTTGAAATGATAGCCGCTTCTATTCAAAATCCTGGAAGAGAATATCAACAAGGGTTTCTTTATCGAAATGGGAGATATAATCTGAAGATAGACAATTGAAGGTTTAATAATTCCGTTTCACCGAATCAAGGGCGAATAACGGTCAATACAGTGAGCTTCTTCACCAGGTTGAATTCTAACCTCTGGCAACATCCTGCCGATATGCGAACGAACAAGCCCCGGCAATGTCAGTTCTTGCTGCAGTGCATCGAAATCTCATCTTGGCTTTAGACGTTTTCTGGTTCATTGACATGTGTAGCTTAAAAGTGTCACTGGCAAGTTAGAGGTGAACTACAAATGTTACCATCGGCTCACGGATACCGTGGAGAGTAATATCTAAATTTACACTAACAATCGCGTGATCATGCGCTAACGCTTAACTTTTGCCATTTGATAATGTTCTCGGATTGTATGTCGATTGTGAAAAGTACAGTAGCCTCGGTGGGATTTGAACCCACGCATGGACGCCGCCTACGCTGTCGGCTGTCTACTATCTTCAATAAAGATCCTTAGAAGGAGTCGAAAGTTAGAATATGCTAGTCGAGAATTTATACAGATATAAGTCACTGAATTACTCCCTGAGAACAGTCGACTTGCGAGATGACTTTCGCCGTATTTCTCGTGAAGAGACCAGTTTTACTTCCCAAGGGGTACTCTTGAACTTGTAGAAAAAAGGTTGCTGCACACAAAGAAAGACGTTGTTTAAGTCGATCACTTGGATTGTTTGAAACTGGTAAAATACTTTCAGGGGCAATTGCTCTCATGTTAGCAAAGTTAAATAATCTCATCGATGGTTGGGAATATTGTCAAAAGATAACAACCGCTTCATTCGCAGACGATTTGAATATCTGCTCTCTAAACATTGTGCCTTTTAACTGACATATATTTAACTCGCTAGCACGGTTGAAAAACTAAATGAAGTTATAAAAGCTTCTCTCATTGATATTCAAGTTAATCGTTCAGGCTGTTATCCTCTTAACATCCTTTCACAATCGGATTAACTGTGTGGGATCATTATAGTTGAGTAAGTGAGACACATGTTGATGAAAATAGCACCCATGTTGTTATAGGTATTGATAGTTTTGTATCAGTCACTTCTTGAAGTATCAATTTGAGATGAATGCATTATTCCACAGCTATTCACTCTGTTCTTAATCAGTAACTTTCACCCACGCTTGAATGGGTTGAAGGGAATTCCTCTCTTGATCTATGGACCTAGATTAGGCAAAGATTTAGAAACTTTATCCCCCCGATTCATTCTGGCTATGGTTCGAGTTTCACGGTAATTTCTGATATGGGCCCAGCCGCGGACTCGAAATAATGGTTCTCCGGGTGTAGAGATTTTACGTTCCGAATCATCGCTGTCACCGTGGTGGTCGTCTCCCTGCACGGGCCCAACATCATAGTAACGCTTGTAAGCCTGAACACGAACCGCCTCCAAACAGGTAGTTTTCTCAACGCTCGGCCAAGTTTGTCGTGATCCCACCCTCCTACTGTCAGTTTCAACGTTTTCGCCGGCCGGGCACATTCAGTGCGACGGCATCTTTCCCCCGATTGGGTTAATCAGGTAGACTTACCATTGCGTTTCCACGATTCCGCCATCTCCGAAAAAGACTCACTTCAGGGATATACAGGTATTGACCAAACTCGTGCAACATACTGATTTTCATCATATTTGTTCCTCTCAATGCTTCATTCTTTCAGCCTCATTCACGAGAT